>PVLC010018602.1:0-21181 GCA_004027655.1 Graphiurus murinus
GCCCTAAAGCACATGATGTACTTACACAATCATATCAAGGTCACTCACTGATGTGAACCTGAGGAGGAGGGAGGGGGAGGGAATGGGGTGGGAATTGGGGAAGGGGTCAAATGAGAAGTGTGTGCAAATATGTTGTTAACAACTTGTACTTAACAAAGATATATGCTATGTTGCACGAATTACTACAATAAAAAATTTTAAAAAAATGAAGATACAGGGTGTGTGGAAAACCATATACCTGTTTATTAAAATCATATCTATAAATAAAGAAAATATTTCAAAACTATTTATGACTATTACATTCAGATATTTTCATCACCAAAATATATAAATTTTAACCCTTTAATAAATATCTAGTTTTTTCTGGCATTATTCTTTTAAGATAATAATGGATTCTCTTTAAAATTAGAAAATGAACATACTTGGGGAAAAAATTGGAAAACCTATAAAGACCTGAGCGAAGCCAATGAGCTTTGCTCCCTTTCTCTCTCCTTCCCATGGCCATGCCCTAAGCTTCAGACCCTGGTCTCATGAAAGGAGTCTGGAAACTCAAAAACAAAACAAAAGAAAACAAAAAACCTGAACAAATAAGCAAATGAATCTTCCTTCCTCTAAGTTGTATTGTTAGTCATTTTTTTATTACAGCAATGAAAATGCTAACTGGGACAGAAATTGGTACTAGAGAAGTGGGGTTGCTGTTTGAGTCTTTAGAATTGCTTTGTGAGAGGAAATTGGAAGGGCCAGAATGTGACTAGAAAGGTAGATAGTACAGACTGTGCTAAGGAGACTTTGGAGGACAAACCTGACTGTATAGGAAAGTGGAGTAGAGGCCATACATGTTATATTCTGGCAAAGAACTTATAATTATTTTGCCTGGGTCCTGAAACATTGTATGAGGCTGAATTTGAAGATGTTGGACTTATTAAATTGGCAGAAGAAATCTAAAAACAGCAAAATGTCAGAACTATATGATGGATTTTGATGCCTGCATTCAGCCAGTTGTATACCAAATTTCAAGAAGAAAAAGCAAAGAAGAGAGATTTTATAGATTTGCAGATTGACCAAAAAGGCATGTGTAAAGTTGGGGCCCAAAAAGATGGTATCCTGAAAGAAAGTAAGATGCCTGAGTTGAGGTCCAATTCCTTGACTAGAAACAAAGAAAGAAATAGTCTAGTCGGGATAGTTGAAGATTTGCATAAAAAAAGAAAGGAATGAGGTAAGGACAGTTTTTAAACATGGGAACAAGGGTGACAATTTTCAAGAAAGGCACTCAGATTCCTTTCCTGTGGTCTTCGAGGAGGCTGGTTCATCACAACCCATGATGGTGACAGGCTCAGTCATGGTCAAGATGGAGGCAGGACCAGGGGCAATGATTAAAGAGGGCAGAACCACTTTTTTTTTTTAACTGACGGTCGATTTAGGTACTCCTATAATGCTGGCTTTGCTGGGGGGGGGGAAAGATGTCATGAGTCTTTTCCCTAGATTTCAAAGAAAGCCTTAGGAAGCAAGGCAACATTTGGCAGAGTAGGAACCCCTGCAAGCAGGCCCAATTGGGCCAATTTATGAAGCTGTGAGGGTGAAGCTATGGTTGCAATAAAAACCCCTGAGATTTAGAAATACCAGAAATGTGGAATGACTGTAAGGAAAGTCTGTAAGCTGCTGGAAGTCAGGCTGGAAAAGCCAACACCCTGCCCACTGCAATCAGCCAGGCCACAGAGGCAAAGCATCCAAGACCCATTAGAGATTAAATCTCACTGCCGTGTTCCCTAAATGCCAGGAATGATATCACAGGATTAAATGCTTGCTCTGCTGGATTTTAATACTCTTCTGGTACCATTTCTTCTTTCTACGACTCTGTTTCTTAGATGTATGAAATACACTTATACTGGAACTGCTAATACTTTGGGAATTCTTGGTGATTAACGAAATGCATGTTGCATTCTGAAATGGACATGAGCTCTTCAGGGGCCAGGGGCAGAATTTTATAGGTAGTTATAGAATGCCCCCTTAAGAGATTCTAAATTGGTGTTTGGAGTTGACATAATTTAGTCAGGAGATTTATAATCTCACCAGTAGATAAATCTGGTGGTAGCCTAGGCAGGTAGGGTGTGGCTAGAAAAGGCCCCTTGGGTGTGTGTCTTTGGGGATTATATATTGTCCCTGATCCCCTTGCTTGCTCTCTCTGGCTTCTGGCCTCTGTAATGTGAGGAACATAGTCTGTGTGTTCTCCCTGTCTCTGGTTCCCACTGCCATGCCCTGAGAACTAGACTCCAGTCTCACGTGGATTGAACCGAGAATTTCCAAGGAAACCTTGAGCAAATAAATCTTCCTCTAAATTGTGTGGTCAGGTTTACTGGTATATAAGCAATGATTAACACCCCCCGCGCAGGACCCTCAACCATGAGGCTCCAATGGAGATGATAACCATATGTTGCTGTTTCAAGCTTCTTTTTATTGTACCTCTCTCTCTCTCTCTCTGGGACCCAGGATGTTACCCAAGCAGTAATAGTAACAGTGACAGTGACAGTAACAGTAATTGTTCTCTTAACCCTGACAGTAACCATCTCTCTGGCTGCAATTGTCTCTCTCACTCCACTCTTGTTCTTTGTAGCTGTTCCTCGAAATAGTAGTTGTCCATCCCACCATCATCCTCACCGACCATTCTCTCCCTAGGGCGAGAGGTGGAGACTCTTAAAGCCACACAGGGCTTGAGCCACGAGGTGCCTGCATAAAGCCCTCACCTGGGCAGGCCACGAGCTGGGAGTGCTGGTGCATGCACTCTAGCATGGTGCAGCCCTAGGATGTTACCACCTGCAGCCGCTCCTGGCACTCTGCCAGGCGCCATCTTGAGATGAGGTCTTTCTGGGCCTGCCAGGCTAAGACCCCAACAAATGATGATGCTGACTGAGATGCACAGTAAGAGAATAGTGTAGATGATATTTTGGCAGATGAAAACAAGAACTCTTTGAGAGGGGAGATCTAAATTAGAATTTTAGTGAACTCCAAATAAAGAAAGTATAAAGTAAAAGTTAACACCAAGAAGACATTATCAATTAGCTACTGAAAAATAAGAATTAAATAACAATGCAATACTTACTTTCAGAAGAGGTATTATATAACCAAAATAGGAATTACCAGTGATGGCAAAATGCTTGAGTATACACTAGGGTTTCCAAAGCAGATTAAAAATACATATTTTAGTGTTAGATCAAATAGTTAAATTCCAATAGAGGTTGATATCAATAAAAATCTCAGTCTTGAAACATCTTATATTTACGTTTCAAGTCTTTACTAGATCCAGTATTTTTCTCTCCTAGTTTTAGTAATAGGATGCTGCTTCAAATCAATACAGCAAGAAGATTAAGCCATGAACCTCAGAAAGATAAAAGAAACTTGGTTGCTATTCCACTATTCATATAATCTTCTCACTATTGATTCTAGAATCAAATGGGTGATTTTGTGAATATAGATTTCTCATGAAATACCATAACAATTAATATATTTACATACATTTATTAGTTGCTTTTGGGTACATTTTCACATTTAAACCTAATTTTATTTCCATGTTTTAAGGATTTAATAATAAATTATTGAATTTTATCAAGTATTATTTAGTATATACTCTAAGCAAGCCATTTTATAGGGGTAAGGATACAATGATGAGATTAAAATCACCAGAAATCACTGAGCAAGATAGAACAGACCAGTGACTGGAGGCTAAATAATAAATTTTAAATTATACAAAGATATGTGAAATTGTATTTCTACTAAGTTCTTAGTGTTAGAGGATATAAGGCTCTATGAATAGTTGTAACAAGAGGAATTGAGCTAGTCATGTAGTTACATTGAAAGCTCCCTGTGATGATTGAATACAGTTTTGAAAAATGAAAGAAAAAAATGAGAGATATATTAAATATTTTATTAGTGTCCTGGGGTCTGTGGTAACAATATTTATCAAACTGTATGATTTAAAATAACAAGAATTTATTCCTTCACAGTTTTAGAGACTAGAAGTTGGAAATCACTATGTTGGCAGGACCATGTTTCGTTTGCAGGCTCCAGAGGAGAATTTTCTTTGCCTCTTCCAGGTACCAATATCCTTGCCTTGTGGCAGCATATTCTAATATCTGCTTTATAGTCATGTGATATTCTCCCCATATATCTCCTACACTGTGTGGAAGAAAAGATAATATTTTTTTCCTCATCCCTAGAAAGCATTAAGATTGACACCACCATTACAAAAGACAAATTAACAAGAGGAAAACAATTAATTTAAACAAAATTTTATGGGACACAAGAGCCTTTGAAATGAAGCTCCAAGAACCAGGGAAAATTGTTTATTTTTTGATTAACTCATATTATGATGTGATTAGACAAAAACCCGTGATTTAATGTTCATAAATCAGAAGAAATTTAGCAAAATTAGTTTGTCCAAAATCATCTTGGTCTCACTATAACATTCTTCTCCTCTGAGTATATGGATATGCAACACATATCATGTGAGGGTCTTATAATCTACTTTTTCTGAAGAGAATTCCTATATTACCTGCTCCCCACAGGCAGGTAGGGGAGAGTGGTGTTTCTGCCTCTGCTGTTTCTTCTGTTTCTAAGTTGTTATATTTTAAGGTAGTGTGTTCTAAGCCATAACAGCATCTTCCTCTGTACTTGTGTGTCTGTGTTAAAATATCCTAGTCTTGTTGGATTAAGGCCCACCCAAATATTATTTTAACCATATTTGTCCCATATTTCCAGATGTGGAACATCAATAAAAACTTAAATATAATATGTAATATACGATATAATGACATAGTATTAATAATATAATTAGATCATAGCATGATGATGTTAATATAATACTACTAGACTGTGATTTCCAACCTATTTTAATTTAATGGGTTAAACTGATTATTTCTGCAAAGACCTTATTTCCAATAATTTGATATTCTCACAATCTAACCCATAACAAATATGGTGTAGAGTACTTCAGGTAAAGACTGCTTGTCTGTTGATAACCTGATGCATTTAGAGAACTGATAGAAGAGACAATTATAACATAGTGATAGCAAATAAAGTAATGACATAAAATGAACTTTTAAATGAAGCCAGATAGTTGCATGACAATATAGAACTAATTGAAAGCACTTAAAAGATTCCTAATGACAGATGACTTAATTTTAACAATGTAAAGATAACTTAATTTTTAGAGCTTAGAATAGATTATGTGCTTATGTTTGCATTATATACGTGAATTTTATGTAAAAATGGTGGATTTGTGAACAAGTTAGAATATTTTTGTAGTCATTCAAGTGAGCCACAAATCGTGGGATAAAAAACAAGAAGTAAAATCACAGGTTTGAATACGGATTGGCAAAAGGCAGAGTGAAGATGAAAGTATCAAGGACGGCTCTCATTTTTCTATATTGGAAAATTAGGGAGATGGTGTATTATTTGAGATGTTATAAATTAATGTTTGATAAAGAAAATTAGAGGTAAGTTTGTTAGTTCAACTTTGAGTATGTCAAGTATGGGGTTTAGTTGTGTATGGTACTGGGATTTGAACTCAGGGGCACTATAACACTGAGCTACACCTCCCGATTATTTATTTATTTATTCATTCATTCATTCAGTGAGTTAGTTTTAATTGTTTATTTCTGATACAATGTTTCCATAAGTTGCCTACGCTGGTCTTGAGCTTGCCATCTTCCTGTTTTGGTCTCTCCAGTATTGGAATTACAAACATGCCCCATTATCATAATGTCCAGTTTATATCTGTGGTTGAATAAGGAGGAACAAGAAGATGTATTTGTAGGCAATTAACTAAATTTGTCGAGAGCTCAAAGGAACAATTTGGACAATTGTGTTTATTATATACACCAAGTAAAAGTATAACACCTTGTAAAACAAAATTAGCTTGTAACTTTTTATAATCAGGGGAGGCTTGGTTTCATGTGAATTTAGATTTAAAAAATCTAGAAAAATAGTGTTCCTCTATCTATAGCTATGTATATAGAGTTGGTAAGCATCTCCTAAGGTTCAATTAGAGTCACTGAAATAAATCAGGTTCATTAGTTTGACATAGATAAGCAAATGCTGCTGTCATGAGTGGCTCTGTAATAAAATGGGCTCTCTGTCATGTGTTTATTATTTTGCCCCTACTCTTTCTGTCTCTCTGTGCTCACTTGTCCTTCTGTCACGTTTTGGTGCAGTCAGAAGGCTCCTCCAGATGCAGTACTCAATTGTGAACTTTCTAGCTTCTAGAACTCTATGAAATAATTGCTTAACTGCTACTAATCCCTGCAAAGTCATAAGAGTGGTATCCCTCTCACAGCACTGAAATCCCAACTACCGCACCAGCATGAACAAGATGTGAATCATGTGGTCAAGGAGATTATCCTTCAACTTTAAGACTTAATGTTGTTTCCTATGTAGAATTTTGGACTTTTGGGGGGATTGGGTGTTTCTTTTCTCTTGCCTATTTATCCTTTCTGGCACGTGAATGTCTATTCCATGTTTTCCACATCATTGTATTTCAGAAGTAAAGAACTTGTGTTTTCACAGGCTCATTGACTAGAGTGAATTTGTCTCAAAGTAAATTGTGCTTTGAATTTCAACCATATCTGATTTGAAATTTTGATTTGATAATTAAATGAGGTAAGAGACTCTTAGGATTGTTGGTATCCAGTGAATTATTATTTTTTTAAGTCTAAAAATGACATGAGTTTGAGTGATCGGGGGCAGAGTATAATGATTTGAATGTCTGCCTCCAAACTCCATGCTGCAATTTAATTGCCCCTGTGATAGTATTGAGAGGTGAAAGTTTTGAGAAGTGAACAGATCATTAGGGTTCCAACTTCATGTATGAATTCCTGCTGTTATCATGGGAGTGACAGTTATTATTGAAGTAGCTTTGCTATAAAAATGTCTTTTCTCTCCTGCATATTTTATCTTGCTCCAGCCTCCTCTCTCACACATTCTAAGTTGCCCTTCTTTTCTTCCATCATATTATGATTTAGACTGAAGGCTCTTGCCAGATGCTATTTTCCTAGCTTTTAGAAATGGTAATCTAATAAATTTCTATTGTTTATAATTTATCCAGTCTATGATATTCTGTTATAGATGCAAAAAAGAGTTGATTAAAACATTTTGCCCAAATGAATACTGTGTAAAATACTGTTTACATTGTCAGAAATGAAGAATGACTATGTCTGATATCTTCAATTGTTATGGGTGCCTATTGAAAAATCTTTATCTATTCATGCAGTTACCATTAAACAGTGAAAAAGTATTTTTGTTAAGTCTAATCCATTAATTAATGCATTTCCCTAACTTTCCATTTTATAGAAGAAAAATGATTCATTATTAAAATTTTAGGTGACTTAAATAAACCTATTTATGTGGATACTTAAACTCTTTATGAGTTATTGGTTTTTCTTTCCACATAAAGTACATTGTTCTTATGAAATTTGAAACTTAAGCCTCAAAGATTAGGAAAGCTACAGTGGGAACTTGTCTTTGAGAGATGCAAAATGGTCCCATACAAGATTTAGTTGTGAGAATGTAATCAGATTTTTCTATCAATGAAATAGCTTTACTTAAGCTACCTTTTGTAAAACTGCTATTTTACAATCTTGTTTGCACCTATATTTTTTCCAATTTCCTGACAATTATCTCCTGATCATTTCAAATATCAACCCTTCCCCAGCATTCCTTCCATCCAGGAGTGTAAAGGTAGCACAGCTACACTCCCACCTATAGAAATACAGCACAAGAATCTTGTGCTAAATATAAAGTACCAAGCAGGTTTTTTCCATGTTGTTCTTGTCCACCTAATTTTACTGGTGGTAGAATTTTTTTTTTTTACAAAAAGTAATATTTCCTTCCTGAGCCACTTTCAAACATGTGTCTCTTCTTCTGATGCCATGAAAATTTATTTCTAACATAATCTATTCACTTGATATGTTTTCTGCAAACCCTCTCAGATTGTCCTTTATAAAATAGATTTATATAAAAAATAATTACCTGAGCCAGGTGTGGTGGCACACACTTGTAATCCCAGTACTCGGGAGGCTAAGACAGGAGGATCGCAGGATCGTGGCCAGTCTTAGCTACTTAGTGAGGATCTCCACAACTTAGTGAGACTCTCTTTCAAAATAAAGTATAAAAAAGCAGGGCTGGGGGTGTAGCTCAGCAGTAGAATGCCTCTGGGTTCAATCCCCAGTACCACACGCACACACACACACACACACACACACAAAATAATAATAATAATAATAATAATAATAATAATAATAATAACAATAATGACAATAATAATAATAATAATAATAATAATAATAATAATAATAAAACTTCCTTGGTATTTTGTTGCAGGAAAAAGATAAAAACACTATTTTACTACATTATTCAACTAGTACATACATAAGAAAATCCAACTCCAGAATTCAAGAGACATGGGGTATAAAAGTTAGGGGAAAAGAAATATCTGATTTACTACTATTTGTTTAAACTTTTTCTTTGAATTTATTTCCTACTTAAAATTGCTTTGTTTTCCTGTTGGTAAGGACATTTAAATTGCCGTAGTTTTTGTAATATAATTTTAAATCATAACTGCTGGATTTTTCCTCATTTCTAGAATTACCAGCATTCTTTCCCTAAGTTAAAACAAGCAAGTCATTAATTATCATCAACAGTAGGTTACACTGAGAATCAACAAGCATCCAATATGCAATCAAAGGCAGACATCTATGGAGAATACAACCTATAATCAGGGCAGAACCATCTTGCAGAGTGGGTCAGAAATAAATATAGCAGAAATGAGTCAGGCTACAATAATCTAAGATTGTGAAGCATAAACTATTTTTCTACAAATCCAATCCAGTCACAGCAATAAAAATAAATCTACCTCACCATATTATTTAAGCAATGACCTTGCTGTAGAAAAGGGTGTGTACGGAACACTCATCCATTTCCAAAGACATCAGTGAGTCTTTGAAGATGCCCCAGGATCTGCCCTGGCAGCAGGAAAACTGTTTGAGAAATGGTTCATGTTCTCATGTTGTAAATCTCACTATTATAAAGTACCAACTCAGACTATAAGTTTCTACTCTAAAGCTTATTGTCTGTTATATTTTCTTTCCTCAATTTGATTTTACCTGAATGATAGATTTGATTCATACTAAAAAAGAACTATGAAATTATAGAGAATGAAAAGTGTTTGGTTTATTAAGTGTCCTGTAGGAACTCCTTCTTGCTTCTGTTAAATAATAATGATAAAAGAATGGATGAATACTATTGACTGCTTTTTTTAGTTTTGTTATACTTTATATTATCTATAGTGTACTATGCTATAATATGTATTTTATACTATACGATGCTGTTAAATAATAAAAACACTCCATTTATGTCTCTTACATTTGTCCTAAATAGAGCTAAATAGCTGCTTACTTCATTAATATAACTATATTATCTTAATAATTTTAGCTATGAAAATAAATATTAAATGAGTATTAGATTAGCTTTTTATGAACTATGAGAGGAGAAGTCAGAAGAAAATAGAATGTGCACAAAAACTTTCGCTAAATAAATAAACTTTCAGTTCAACAAAATATTCAGATTAAAATAAAGCAACTTTGCGGATGTTTTATTCACCTTTATTAAGTAAGTATTAGTCAAGAAACAGGCTTTGCAAATTTATCTAAATAGCTACTACAAATAGTCTTTTGCCCACTCCCACCTTGTCTCCCTGGAATTTTACAGGATACATTAACCCTCTAGCTACCTGAGATGAGATAAGAACACTGATTAAAAGAGTTAAACAAATAATAAAGATTTTAACTAATGGAAAAGAATTGTTATATACGTGTTGTATTTTTAAGAATTTTTATGTACTAAAATAATTTTTATATACGTGTTGTATTTTTAAAAGATAACCTTTAGAAAAATGAGTGTGTAAAGATTCCTGTTCTATATGCCTCATTGCAAAAAAAAAAATAGTATGAAACAACTACTAACAAACGATAAAACAGATATGCTTCTCACTGCATTCGGTGTGAGCGTATTCTCGAGACCTCATCTCATTCCACACCTATCAAAGGACCCCCAACCCCACTGCCTCAAGGGCTGGACCTGGATAGAAAAGAAAGAGCTCTTGGCAAAGAATGTATCTCACAAACCCTAGAAAAGAGTTAGGCATGAAGCACAAATCAGTCATCATAAAAAAGAAACTCGCTGAATATTGGGCAGTGATGAGAATGTTAAGATAAGATAGTAATAATAACATTTTTATCATCAATCTTTGATCATACTACTTTTCAAAAACAAATGTGTTTTTAAGATAGTGAGTATACATATATTCATTTTGTTTTATTTTATTTACTTTAACTGCATTTGCATATTTTATACATTATGAAATATTTTAAATAGAACTTTAAAAAATAAATATACCAGTTATTAAAAAAAAAAAAACTAGCAGATGTAGTTGCTGAACTTGGTAAAAATGTGCATATGTCTGGTAAAGGCTAGGGAGAGATTCTTTATAAAAGTATTCCCCAAAGTTCAAAGTTGCTGGCAGATATACATGAGGAATGAATTCAAGTTTTATATCCTCATTCAGTGTTGAGCAGATTCAAATGTATGGGTAGTTAGAAAAGAGCAGTCCCTATTTGCAGGAATATTGGATATGGAGCAACCAAAAGATGTTCAAGGTCAAGGGCATGTCCCAGGCCTCATTTTCATCATCAGGGATTTGCAACGCCTTTTCACCCTGGAACCCATCCAAATGCCTCAACTTAAGATCTGTCTAAGGAGACTGTCCTGACCACTCTTTACTCAGAGAGACTGAGTCACTCAATCCACTGTCTTCCCATTTTGCTTTATATATTTTTTATTTTAATTTAGAACAAATCAAATATTCTATAGCTTGTGAGTCTGTGTCTGTGTGCTAGTTTGTATAAAATTTCTCACTGGATAAATTTTGAGGGTATAATTAATGAAATGAAGACAGAAAAATGGGTATTTAATCTCTGTATCAACAGTGCCCAAATACATTAGTCAATCAATGCTTACACATATAGAATGGAACTAACAGCAGACTCTCCTTATTATCTTTCCCATTCTTTTCTTTTCATCTAGTGTTTGTTAGATCAGAGGGTACATGGAGCCTAGTGGGTGGCACAAATAACCTCAAGAAGTAAAAATAAAAGATGAAACTGTGCCATAACAAGTCAAAATGGGACAGTCTGACACAACCTAGGGAGCAGTTGCAGACCACGAAGTTCAGCCCCCAAGAACTACCCCCTCCCTTGCTCTCCCTGTTCCCAGAACCAGGCATTACACCCTCTCCTTCTCTCTCTGACCCCTTCCCTACTCTCTCTGCTATAAAAATTTTCCCAACTACCCCTAATACGGCTGCTGTCCTGCGTGAGACAGCCCAGAAGCTTCCCTTTAATAAATCCTCCCTAACTGGATCCGCCTCTGGGGTCTTTTGTCTCTTGGGTGGCACTCATCACCTTACAGTGTTCTTTCATGTTCCTCTTCTTTTAATGAATCCATCCTCCATGATGACTTGTCGTTCAATCCACGATGGTCACCCTTCTTCTTATGCCAGGTAGCACACACAAGTTAGTGTAAATACTGTTGCTCATTGGATGTTAGAAGAGCTCTTTTCCCTCTGCGTAGGAGGCAATGGTAGTTGATAAGCATTCTGGCCATCTGCTCTCAGGCAGTTTGCTGGTCTCAAATCATGGTCAAGAGCAGACAGAAGACTCCACAACAGTTTATTTTGGCATTTTTTTGGTCTCATTTCTGATTTCTGTTAGTAGTTTGTGCTATTCTAATAGTGTATGCATTACTAGTCTTGGTTCAAATTTTCCTTTGACCTTCAATGAACTGATTGCTCTAAAGGAATAATTCAATATACACTTATTTATTTCATACAACTTTACTCTAAAGCAAGCTGCTTCCAACAACTCTCTCCTCCTCTGTCCCAACTACAAAATAAATAAATAAGTAAATAAATAAATAAATAAATAAATAAATAAATAACAGGATACAGCCTGTTAATTAGAAGCATTATTTTGTTTGCTTGATTCCAATTCTTATTTTGCCATCTTAAAATATAATTTTCACTTATTATCTCAATTGTCATAGAAATTTAGCCACAGCTCATTTCTGTGTTCAATTTATTGTTCTACACTTGTAATTGCAGGAATATGTGATTCTACTAGGGATGAGAAAAAGCCCTTTGTGAAAATGATTAAAACTGGCTGAGGAATTCTGCTGCTAATAGAACAAATAATCTAAACAGATAATCATCTTCAAAATGAATTCTAAAATGGCACAAAACAGAAGACCATAAGCATTTCATCTCTGTGATATTCTAACAATTTGCAGTGGAAAGCTTAGCATTTCAGTCCCCACCAATTTCTCCCCTGACTTGTGCTTTCACCATAACACCTGAAGCATAGTGGTGAACGCAGCCTCTGAGCATTTCAAGATGCCATAATCACATGGAAAAAAAACCTAATCCCTGCACTCAGGGTTGAGCCAGGAACATAGAAAAAGCAATTTATCAGTTTTAAAGGCTAAAAAACAATCATAATTTTTATGATCCTTTCTCATCTTTAGTGCAATTTCATCTATAATACACTGAAAATTTCAGTGGGGAAGGTATATTTTATGAGGTAGACAATTTTATTTTTTATTTTCCCTGGATGCTCCTATTACTAACCTCTGATTTTATTAAATCCCATTGTGATATTTTCCCTGCAATAGAGCTCATGAAAAGTACAATTCTTCAGAAATTTCATTAAGACCAGCTCATGAACTGCTTCCTGACTTATTCCTGCATGAACAGGGTTGTTCTCATCTCCCCTCCTCCTGACACACACCCTCCATTATA
Organism: Graphiurus murinus; assembly: GCA_004027655.1. NCBI lineage: Eukaryota > Metazoa > Chordata > Mammalia > Rodentia > Gliridae > Graphiurus > Graphiurus murinus. The sequence goes on from PVLC010018602.1 coordinate 12,899, forward strand.
TCTGAGAGAAAAATCAGATTTGTAATTTGCCAGGCAATAAGGAGGGAATTCCTCTTTTGAAAGTGTCTAAAACTAAAAGTATTATTTGTATGTGTTGGATATATACTAGATTACTTCCAGATAAGGTTTTAAAGTTGTTTAATTGAGACTATAGTTATATATAAATCATTTTTTAGATAAAAAAGAGAATGAATAGGAATGACTATTGCATTCCAAATAAAATAAAAATAAAAATATACATTACCTCTTGCAATATGAACTGGATTGGTGAACTATGTCACTAGTCTGTGAAGAACTTACAGGGGATCATATTTCCTAAATAAAAGTTTTGAGGATTAATTTAGTTTTTTTAATAGAAAATATTTGTAGATTACTGTGACTCCTCTTTTTATAAACTACCATTGCATAATTTTTATCTACAATAATGTGATATCAAATGTTTTAAATATCTAAGTCAAATATATTTCAATGTCCTGCTTATCTCAGTAAAATGACAATTTTCTTCTATATGCCCTACTGATTATGGTTTATTTTCTGAGGAAACTTTTGTGTCTACTCTGGTATTGCACCTTCTTGGCCTGCCATCTATCTTGCTAGGCTGGGACTCTATCATCTATCCCACAGACCTCCCAGCCTACTTGACTTCTTTTATACAAAGGACTTTGGGGTGCCCCTCCTCTAATATATGTGACTTCCCTTCCCAGGCTCTATCCAGATGCCAATCAGTGTCTGGCTCTACTTAGTTCCTGACTATTCCAACCTTAGATATGGCTCTCCTGCAACTTGATTAACCACTACCTTTCCCTCAAACCACTCTCTACAAACATCAGCTAGGTCAGTCTCCCCATTGGGTTCCTCTACCCCACACTACCATTAAAAATCCTGCTACAGGTTGAGTAGTCCATATCTAAAAATCCATAATCTGAAATGCTCTACAGATCAACAGCAAAAAGTAGGGTAGGCAAAGACAGAGAATGAAAATGGAAAGACCATCTGCTGATGTTATAAACCACATGGTCATGAAGCATGAGAACTGAGGCACCCTTGTGCTGAATCAGAGGACCATTCAGGCCTCTTCCTCATTAGACTAAAGTTTATGCCCTATTACAAGGATTCTAATTCTGCTATGTATCCAAATCATGAAACATATTAGAAAATAAATGCAAATGCCCAGGTCCCACTCAAGGATAACTAAATCAGTCCTACTGGGAGAGGGAGGATTATGGAAGGTTTATGTTGCTATTGTATCAACTCTTAGTCATATTATCTTTCTAGTAGCCCTTTGTTTTCTGGCATAGCAACTCCATAACTTTATATTTATAGACTCAGTGTCTTACTTCTCTACAGAAATATACTTGAACCTGGGTAAAACAGATGAATCATTTGTCTATAATTCAGAGGAGCATTTCATCATATTGACTTTGTTTTGAAATATGTTTTTATGAAAAGATTTTCAAGTGTAGTTGCTTCTGGTTCCACAATACATTGTAGGAGTTCTTAATTTTAACCCCAAAATTGGGGGAATTATGTTTACCCCATATTTAATTCATTTTTCTACTAGAAGCTTTTCAAAATTAATATGGCTTATACTTGACCTTTGAAAACATAGAATCATTTTAGCCAAAGATGCAGTGTCTTCATGTTGATTAAATTGACAAGATACTGACTTTCTTTGATTGTTAATGGCTACAACTAGATTTAGGTTTAACTCATTGTCTAGTATGCTCATGAACTCATATATTTTATTAAAAAATGTTGCAACTTTCACTGGAAAGATTGAACCTCAGTTGAGCCATTTATTTTTTATCTATATATTTTTTGGGCTAATAAAAGCAATTTTAAAGATAACTATTAATATTTGCCAGAAACCAGGTGAGCATCAATCAGGCCTGTCCAGGACATGCTGGAACATGTGCTCACCCTTGGCAGTCATGACCCAGAGACAAGATGATGCTAGAAAGAACGTAAGGATAGAAGTCTGCAGCTCATTTGTTACATGCATGTCAAAGTCTGGCTTCTTAGGAAACAAGCCTAGGTCTCGGTTCAAGAGTCTGCTCTGGCTGCTCTGTGGAATTGAATGGGAGAGGGTAAGTGGGGAAGCCAGTGAGAGGGAATAATATAAGAGTAACAATGATCTATGGAAAAGATAGTGGTGGTTTGCATTAGAATAGTGGTATTGAGACAGATAAAAAATATTAGAAAGAATTTAAAGGATATTCTAAGGGACTACAGTATAGTTTTCATATAGAAGTTGAGGAATAAGGACATGTCAGTAGGTGTTCCCAGGAGTCTGTCTTAAGCAACTGAGTAGACACAGGGCTACTAACTGACACAGGAGATCCTGAAGGAAAGTTATCACCTCTCACTAGCTTTCTCAAGAACAACATAGAATTTGTGGTTCTATGTGCCCCTCTGAAACTGGCAGTGCCCTGGAGACAAGATTCATCTACAGTAGACATGAGCATCTGCAAGAGTAATTGGGAAGAGCACTTCTGCAAATATTAGACATTGGTTCTGCCCTGTAATTCTGCCTACATGCCTGACTTCTAAACTCCATATTTCTAATAATTTTAACTCATTCTCTGACCCCTTGTCTAGACTGTTTGTGCCCTGTCTTTGCCTATGCTGTACCTTCTGCCAAAATGCCCCCACCTCTCCAACTTTCCTATCTCTGACTCCAAAACCATCAAAATACTGTCACTATTCCAATACTAGCCCCAGTCTAGGCATCACCTAGGAGCAAGGCAGAATCATCTCAGGCCCTACTCAAGATATAATGAATCTGAATTTGCATAATAAAAATCTTTGTGTGATTCATATATGCCTTAAAGATTTAAAAACATTGAAGATAACACTTGTTCTTCCTCAAGTACTCAGCTAAGAGGTCCACTCCTCCAGAAAGCATTTATGACCCTCCCATGTCTCCTCCACCCTGCCTTTGGAGCAGTTAGATGATTAGGCATGGTTCCAGTGATGAGTGTAGAGACCACCTCATGATCATTGCTAGTGTATGGGTCTTTTCCATTGTCTGTGCATTCTGGTACACTAAACACCGTATTAATTTTGATATCCCTCACTAGTAGCATAATCCTGGCTCAACATATATGTTCAAGTTCATCATACTTGAGAATCCTCATTCTGAAGTTGAGCCCTTGCTGTACTCTTTCTTAGCATCACTGTTGTTCGAGCACCTGACAGGTTAGGGCACCTGGTCATGAGGACCTTCAGATATTTTGGAAATCAAATGGAAGTCCAAGACAGACATTCCTTACTCCACACTCAATTCTCTGGGTAAATAGGCTCTTACTGGGCAAAAGTATCCACTTTGTTGACTTATCAAAATTTTCCTGTAGAGATTTTACTAACATGTTAAAATAGTAGCAAACAACATAAATAAGTTATTAGAATGAGTTGCCCTTCATTCCTGTTCTCTACCTACCTAAAAGTACTCCAGCCAATCTGTGTTCTCTATGTCCATTACAACCACATGGCACCACTATCCAGTGTTCTCTTACAGGCTCCTGCATGTTCTTTCATTAAAATCCTTCCCTCCCGATCCATTTTCTCTACAATCAGAGATCCAAGTAGAATACACATCATTCTATGACCACTCCCTCTCAATCCCAATGCTAAAACCATCCTCTGCTGTCATAACACTTTGCTAAAGATACTATCTATGCAAATGGCCCTGCTTACTCTCTACCACATTCCCATTCATTCTATTGATTCTATTGATTCATTCTATTGATTCTGGCTTCAGATGCTGAGATCTCATGGTCTACCTGTTCTTCCTGCCTAGAACATGCTGTCTCCTGACATCCTCTAGTGTTTCCTTTTTCTTTTAGATCTCAGCATAATTGTCACTTTCTCAATACTCTTCTCTCCCCTGTTCTCCATTGTTCCATCACTCTATTGAAATTGTATGCACAGAATGTATCACCATCATTTGGTTATCTGACCTTGTCCCTCACAAGGATCTAACTTCTGAGGGTCCATGGCTTCATTAGACTGTTTTTTCCATTGCAGCATCCCAAGCACCCAGAACAATGCAGAAGACATTTCATATACTCAACAGATATTCACTGAATAGGTGATGATAACCAATAAGGCCAGGGAGTATAACTCAGTGGTACAAAATATACCTAGCATGTGAGAATCCCTGAGATTGATCCCCAGCACTGCAAAATAAACAAATGCAATAAAACATAGACCATTTTCAAAGAATACAATAAACATTTTGGTAATTCTCCAAATTCATTCTTCATCTTTACTGGCCTGCTCTGTGTCCAGGAAGCTGACCCTCTGACTGTCTTGATGGCCTTTACACTAGCAGTAGGTTGAAGGACAGGAGGAGAGACATTTGGGCACTCCCTCTTTTGCCTTTCTGGATGATAGCTGCTCACTGGGCTCCCATGACACTGCTTTCTCCTTTCTTATGTGAGGCCCAGAGGTGGAAGAAGTTTCCTCTTGCTGTTAGTTTATAGTCTCTCACCACCCCATTCCAGTTCTTTTAACACTGCCCACAGTCCAGGAAGTTGAGTCTTCCTCACAGTCTCTTTACTTGTACAATTTCAGATGATGTATATCTTGTTGAAATATTGTCAAAATATCAGGCAACTCCTTCTATGTATATAGAATTTATATATTTTGCATATAAGCAGATTGTAGATAGGATTTTTTTCAAATATGTAGCTCCCTTTAATTTTATGTTTCTCTTATGTATTGTTAAAACAGCTAAAAGTATTTTTGTATCTGCATTGTGTTGTGTGTATGTGTCCCAATAAGATACAATTTGATTTTTATTGCATAAAGTTTATAAATATTTAATCAACAACCATTATATAAAACAAAATAGGTTAAAAAGAATCTCAAAACAAAAGAGAAATGGTTGCAAAATGTCAGTGCCCCTACTCTCTGAATTTAAGGCTAAACTGATAAAAATGGTATGATGCTTGTTTGAATGTTGTTAAATACCATAATTATTATGTTGATTTTTTATTGTATTTTTTTCAAAAGGGTGCTTATGAGCAGGGTGAGGTAGCTCTTGCCCATAATCCAACTACTTCATATGCTGAGCCAGGAGAGTCACAGGTTCAAGAACCTGTTTCAAAATAGAAGACAAAAAGGGCTGGGAGTATAGCTCAATTGCAGAGCTTTCCTGGGTTCAACAAATCTCCAGTACTAGACACACAAAAAGAGGGTGTGCACTTCATTGCATTTATTTATTTATTTATTTATTTATTTATTTATTTATTTATTTATTTATTCATTCAGTATAGGTATTGTTATTACCTTGCTCTTCTTTCTTTAACCAATCAAAATTTATTTGGATAAATATTAATTTACTTATACAGGATTTTAATAATACCTCTTAGCAAACAAATTACCTTCATTATTTTAAACATCTTTAAGTCAAAGTTTGTTAGTGGCTTGACAATGGAACTTTTATTTATTAAGATACAATTTAGAAAGTCCAAAGATATGAAAATAATAGTCATAAGAATTATATTAAATGAATCTTTATTTGAAAAATAGTCTTGGAAATTATAATGCAATTTCTACTTGAATAAGAGCACTTGTGGCATCAATTAAATAATAGCAGCCACACCAGAAAAGATAAATCAAAATTACTCTGTGTGTGTGTGCGTGTGTGTGTGTGTGTGTGTGTGTGTGTGTTACTGAGGATTAAATTCAGTAGTATTCTACCTCTGAACTAGCCCCTGCCATTTTTACTTTTTGTTTTGAAATAGTATCTCGCTAAGTTCCTGAGGGTCTCTCTATATTTCTGAGGCTATCCTCAAACCTATGATCCTCCTATCTCACTCTCCCAAGTTCTGGGATTACAGGTGTACACCGCCACAACGCCACAAGCTGATAAAATTGCTTCAAAAAGAGAATGAAAGCCGGGCGTGGTGGCGCACACTTGTAGCCCAGCATTTGGGAGGCTAAGACTGGAGGATCTGGGTTCTTGGCTAAACTCAGCTACCTAGTGAGGCACTCCGCAACTTAGTGAGACCCAGTTTCAAAACAAAGAATAAAAAAATAGGGCTGGGGTTGTAGCTCGGAGGTAGAATGCTCCTGGGTTCAATCCCCAGTACTGCAAAAAAACAAAAAACAAAACAAAACAAAAAAAAACAAAAAACAAAACAAAACAAAAAAAATTCACAGGCAGATATCCTAATGTGATTATAGGTGTTCAGGACCCAGATGTGCAAAAGCTGAGTGGAATGTGCAGGGACTCTGGGTCAGTTAGCCCTCATAACACACCCCTACTCCTTCTATGGACACCTGATAACCTAGGTATTTTTTGGTCTCTATTTTGTATGTGCAGTAGCATAAATGAGCCACTTGGGGAAGGCTGGAAATTGAGTTTAAACTTAGCCAATATGTATCTGCAGTGATTATTCTTACCTCACTGAGCTTTCTCTCTGTGCACAGAGCTGCATCCAACTCTCTTGATCTCTTCAAATAGAAATTAATCTCATTTTGATGAGAGGGAATTGTTATATTTTCTCCTTTGTCCCTAACTTCAGTCATTTTCACGTGGAGGTTGACAATCTGATATGTGCAGTTCATGTTCCTACACTCCTAGGGAAGTTTCTTCTCTATTTCCAGGCAGTACATTTTCTTCTCATCCAGTCTTCTCTAAAGTTACATTGTATGTTCATGGATTTATACTGCAGGTGAAGCTGCTGAATCTCTTTCATGCTGAAAATTTTCTGGCTTCAAATAGGTCCACTTGGTTTGAAGATTTTTTTTTTTAGTTGTCTTTTAAGCTTTTGATTCATTTTATTTTCTTGACAAAATTGTCTGTATATTTCTTGTTTATCTTCTTTAGGCTCTTAAAGGAATGTATTTAAATTAGCATCACAAATGAGACTACTCAGATCAACTTCTGAGCAATAGACAGGGTAATCTTCAAGTTCTATTTCCCTGTTTTTTCTGTACTTTCAAATTTCCACCATCCATGTGATCTCTATGGAGATCAGGCAAATGCATTGTCTTCAGCATAATTTCAGTCAGATACTTTAATTAACTCACTTTTTAATTCACAACCCACATCATTCATGTGTTTAAGGGCTTCTGCCTCTCTATTTGTTCCTTTTTTCCCCTCACACTCTTGGCTTCCATTATAGTTTCTGAGTTGAGTGTTTCTGAACTTTGACAAAGATTAGTGTCTGCAATTCAAACTTCCCATTATTTTATTCTGAAGTAGTTTTTGTTGTTCTGTGATGTTTACAAGATGTGTTTGTGTCAGTCAATAGGAAAATTTTAGGAGGCTTGCTTTTCTGTCCTTTTTCAAAAACATCTACTGGATACACAAGTGACAACCTGTTCAGATTTTTAAATATCACCAGACATAGAGTTTGTAACATCAGAAGCAGTCCTAAACCACAGAAGACTTAGATTTGTTAAGGTTTGAAGCAAGAGACATTTCCACCTGGAGAAATGCCAACTGCATGTCAAAAGGATAAATTTGAGATAGGATAAGATAGGTTTGGGGGCAAGGCTTTGACTAATTTAAGGCAAGTTTTTCAGATAGGGAACCAGGTAGATTTGATAAAATTCACAATATAGTAATTTAAGAATACTGGACATGGAAAGCCAAGGTTCCTGGGTGAAATTTGATAAACGATTACCCTAAAAAGACAATTTTCCCCAGATGAACAAACTACTTGTTTGAATAATTTGGTTACAATAATTTTATAAATCAGTGACATAATTTACTTATTTGCAGTCTGATATTCCAATATAAGAATTTTTTTTCTGCAGAAAATAGCATGATGTTGACAAATGATCTTAGTTCTCAATTTCCATTCAAGTTAGACGCTCAAGTAGCCTAAATCCTAACTATTCTCACTCTGCTTCTCCAGAGCTGCAGGTATGGCTCCAATCATTATAATTTGTCCAATGCTTAGACTGATTTCCAATTCCTCAAGTCACTTCTCCCATGATACATTAATGTCTCCGTGTGTGTGTGTGTGTGTGTGTGTGTGTATGTGTGCTTATGCATGTATGTGGGGGGGGGGTACTGAGGATTGAACCCATGAGCATTTAGCCTCTGACCTATACTCCCAGTCCTATTTTATTTTTCTGCACTGAAATAGGGTCTAAGTTACTCAGGACCTTGCTCAGTTGCTGTTCTCAAATCTGTGATTCTCCTCTCTCAGCCTCTTAAGTACTGATATTACAGGCATGCACCTCTTTTTAAAAACATGTCAGGCCGGGCGTGGTGGCGCACGCTTGTAATCCCAGCATTCGGGAGGCTGAGACTGGAGGATC
>PVLC010018602.1:21281-31925 GCA_004027655.1 Graphiurus murinus
AAAAAAAAAAAAAAAAAAAAAAAAAAAAAAAAAAAAAAAAAAAAAAAAAAAAAAAAACATGTCAGAAGAAAACAATTTTGGTCTGAGTTAGTGATACATAAATTCTTTTTATAAATTATGATGGGTAATACTTTAATGGCTCACAATCCATTTTGTTATATCATTATAAAATACCTAAAATTAATATTTATTCATGGTGAGATTTCCAGAACATATACATGTGAACGTGTACTTACATGTGTATGCATGTGTTTCTAGGTCATATTTCTAACTAATATTGAAATGTTGCATTTTAAAATTTACTTAGCTAGAAATAATATGTACAATTTCATAACATGACATGTTTAATGAACTATTTGATTTGTTTGAAATATTTTGTGTTGTCAAAAAAAGTTGCCATCAGCTATGTTATGAGAAAGTCTATATGCTTTTTTATTCCAGCAGAAGTAAAATAAATCATATATACTTTTTCTGGCTTCTGTACTCTGCTCCAGAAAATAAAATTTAAACATATCTTCTTCTTCAATTGAAGTAATTTGACTTTTGGGTCAATGCCATTTGAAAAATGAATAAAAGCAGGGCATATTTGATGATGGAAGAATATGATGTAGTTTGGAAGGCATTGTGTAGAATCTAATTTTGAAATATGAAATCAGAGCAGAAGCCAAGAAAAAGAAAATCATTTTCATTTCTCTGTATGCCCAGCAAGTTCATGATTATGATTTTACTGAATACTTAATATGTCAACCTATTTACCATAGACTATTTGGAGCAGATGAAGCATTTTAAAAGACAAATCCCTAAGTAAGTTATATGTTAGGAAACCCAAGAAGCTGGGAGTGGTGGAGCACACTTATAATCCCAGTACAGTAGAGGATGAGATAGGAGGATTGCAGGTTCGAGGCCAGCCTCAGCTACTTAGTGAGGACCTCCACAACTTAGTGACCAGACCTTGTTTCAAAGTAAAAAAATAAAAGGGCTGAGGATGAAGCTCAGAGGTAGAAACCCCCTGGGTTACATCCCCAGTACCACACACACACAAAAAAAAGCCCTAGACATCATTACAAGTATGACATGTCATACTTCAATGTCATTACATAGATGTATCATGAATATTTTTCCCTCTTATTAACCCATCCTCACATTTGAAGCATCCAATGTCTAACTATAGAACTCTAAGAATTATTTGCAATGAATAAGCAAATTAATAATTATAGATGGAAAATAAAACTACTTTGCATTGAAAATCTTTGTTAAATCTTCTCAGATTAGAGTTAATTCCATGTAATCAGTTTTTATTTTTTATTAGTTTAGCATTTATATATTTCAGCTAAAACTATTGTGGCATGGACCCTCTGGGATTCATGGCTCCTTTTTTTATAGGAATCTTTTGTAAAGGGTAGGTGGGACGAGGTATGTGAGGATGACATCAGTTCAATAGTCACAAGAAGACTCAGGGTGTTTTGATCATCCCCCAGACCCTGATGGGGCCATTGAGGACATTTCAGACTCTGTTATTTTGATAGTAATGCAGCTGGGCTTGCAATCAACACATGTCCTTGGGGTTGCAAAATAGGAGATGAGATTTGGGGGTCTGTATTCAGACCACTCATCTTCTAGGTTACTTGAAGCCTCTCTTGGCCGTCTACCAAAGTCAAGCAAGGCACCTATCAGATATTTATGAAACGTGTTAAAATTGCTTTCTCATAATTTCAAGGACATATGCTGTTCTTCTCTAGTCAAGTTGGAAACTCTTCAAAAGTTCAAAGCATATCTTCTGTTGACCATTTTTCCTCCACCCTGAATATTATATAACCATTCTGGTAAGTCACTCCTAAGGCTAATGACATTAAAAAGCATGAAAACAATATTAAACTGTTTATTTTACCTTCATATGACTCCTTTTAAGAAACATGCTAATTTCTCAGCTTCTAAAATTTTATCTTATAGTTCAGTCTCCATGCTTACAGACTGTTCTAAAAACTGAATAGAAAAACAAAACAAAGCAAACAAAAATATTCTAGCTCACCTTATTTGCAAAGTCTTAAATGGCTAGAATCTGCACTGGGAAACATGCCATGGAACAAATGGAAACCAAGTGCAGCACCAAAAATAAATTATGCCTGAAACTTTACTCTGAATGCATGCTACTTTAAACATGATCAAAAAAACTAAGATATGTTGAAATGTATGTTAATTTATTCCTTCAACGATACATACACATAGCTAAAATTGGATATGTTAAGATAAAATATATATTTAGCACAGGGAATATAAATTTTAGATCCATATAAATTTCAAGTGAAATAAAACCTTAAAGTCAGCTTGTCTAACCCTGGAAGTTTACTCATGATGCCATTACCCATGGGAAACAATTTTGAGCCTAGAAATTATTGGCCTAAAAATCTTTAGCATTCTGCTTGCTTTGATGGAAGGCCGTCAAGAAAGGATCACTAAAGGCAGTGGCTCCTGCTCCTGCTTTTTTTGCAAATATTTTTCTCAAGCATAGCAAACAATAATCTCGGCTTCTTGTTATTCTAGCATTGAGTTAAAGACACGCTTGAAATGGTTTACTAAAAAGCAGTACACAACTACTTTGTTATCTTTCAAAGAAAAACAACTTAAACTGTATGCCTTTGACAATAAAAGGGAGGCTTGCTTCAGATTTGTTCGCGGAGGCTGGCTCTCTTCCCTTCTCTTCCCTCATATCTCAACACAAAGTTTTTTGTCTGTAAAGAATTTCATCCAGTGAATCTGGGACTCTGCTGTTCCAGAGACTGTGAAACTACAACAAATGGTGCCCTGTTTGAGGAGACACATCAAAACTGAAGAAATTGAGGAGTGTATCTAAATTTTCCATTGTCAAGATCTGCTCATTCAGGGGAAAGAAGAACCATACAACAAAGATGCAACAATCTGATAAGGATCAATGGTACCTACTTGGGGTAGTCACCAATGAGCAGAAGTTTCAGCGGGAAATTTCCTATAATGTATAACAGTCTGGATAAGGAGCAGTAAGTCTTTATTAAAACCTTACAACAGTTGTTAAAGGTGGCTCAATGCCATGTAAAAGAGGGACAATTCATTAAGCTCTTAAGGACAGTAATCCAGTATTACCTACAGTTCCCAGACAGAGGAACCTTAGCTTTAGGAGTATGGGAACAAATTTCAAAAATATTAAAGTGCCACCATAAGCAAGAGAAAAAGATACCCCTATTCTTCCTAACAACTGGGGGACTAATCCAAGCTGCTCCAAATCTTGTCCATACTCCTTCTCAGGGCCCTGACCCCTTAGCCTTACTAGAGAGCAAGTTGTGTTTTCATAATTCTTCCAGACACCTCTGACCTACTAGAGGGCGGATTGCCACCCACCACCCCTCTTCCAGGTCATCCTCCTCCTCTGGAGTAGGGTTCTTGTTTGCCCACAAGGAAATATTTCTATTGCCACCTTCACTGGCTTTGCATGTACACCCTTCTCCCCTGTGGAGATTTCTAAAGATATGAGAGACTGCTTTTGCTGGAGATATATGGGCATGGCATTCTGTGTCATCAGGGATCAAGGGCAAAATCTGAGATGTAAATATTTGCCCTTTTAGATATTTTAAAAGTTTAAACAAAGCATAACAAAAATAGCTTTCAAACACATTTACATTTAAAAAAAATCTTTACAGATATGTCATCCAGCTATAAACTAATACCTTTTAGCTTAAGCTTAGCAAATGGTGCAGAATCATTAATTGGCTCCAAATAATTAAACTATTTGGTGACATAAAATAAATTTGGTTAGGAGAGAACACCCATATCCTTCCTTCTACTTTTTTCTATCCCCCACCTCTACTCTGGTAAATATTATATGGGTTAGGGTTGTCCCTACAGTGTATATAAACGTGTGGTACCTGGTTAGAGAATTATACTGACTCATCAATTCCTAAGAAACACCTGTAGAAACCCAAATCTTCCTTACTGCAACCTGTATGGAAAATACTCTCTGTTCCATCACAAGGGGGGTATCCCTCAGGCATGGTGAATGCTCATCCACTTTTACAACTTAAGAACACTCTCCCCATATGAAATAATGCATACATACATGCATGCATATATAAAATGTGGAATAAAATGCCTGAAAAATTAAAGCTATAAAAATTTGTTTTCTATTTTTATGTATGTTTGTATCCATAAGTGTATTGTTAGTTTGTTGTCTACATGGTGCCAAAATTGGCTTATATGGACAAAAGACCACTCGTAAATTAAAAACAATAATAACAAAAATAAAAATGGATCCTAATATCTTTTATTTTACATGATTTAAATTATTTAAAAATAAGTTTGTTGGTAAATGTAAAAAAATGTTATTAACAATTAACAGGTTTTTTTCTAGGTTAGACAATTAAGATTATGTTGTCTGCTTCTTCTACTTGATGTTCAAAATGCAATGTTTATTGTTTTCAAGATTTTTTTCATAAAAATAATGACTTAAAATGCTTGCTGTAGCCGGGCATGGTGGCGCACGCTTGTAATCCCAGCATTCGGGAGGCTGAGACTGGAGGATCCGGGTTCGCGGCCAGCCTCAGCTACCTAGTGAGGCACTCCTCAACTTAGTGAGACTCAGTTTCAAAATAAAGAATAAAAAATAGGGCTGGGGGTGTAGCTCGGAGGTAGAATGCCCCTGAGTTCAATCCCCAGTACCGCAAAAAAATAAAAAATTAAAAAAAAAATAAAATGCTTGCTGTGCTTGTTTAATATCTTGGTTTTAATGGGTAATCTAAAATAACTAATACTCAAAAAAAATAAAATAAAATAACTAATAAAATGGGCAAATCAGGAAAGTATAAGTAAAATAAATGTTTATAATTATATATCTTAAAAATCTATATTATTTTAAGTTACAATATTACAACATCAATTTCTACTAAATGAGTGATGTGTGCATGTATGCCTCTACCATCCTGTACCTCATAATGATGTAGGATTACAATGTGCCAATCAATTTAAAAAATTGAACACTCTTACCTTCTTATAATTATGAATTTAAAAGAATACTTTTTACAATTATACTTGCTAATACTATTTTCTCATTATCTATACCCACAATAAATAATACTGAGCCCATTTAAAGATAACAGTAAAAAGTTTTGCCACAAAAATGATTCCTATCCCCACAGTATGTCAACATTTTTTGCATAACTCTATCCTGCCCACTTACCAGGCATTTCCTAAAGCTTTAATATATCATAGTATAAATGGCATTTTTATTGTGGCCTCATCATTAAAATTATTGCAAGAAGTTTATACACATCTTCAAAATTCTGCTAAGTCTAGAGGCCTCATTATTGCGCCAGACGAAGTTCAAACATTTTCTCTGTGGCGATGTCTCAAAAATTAAATTCTTCTTACCCTCAGATAAACTTTTACAACAAATTTCTATGTTTCACTACTTTTTACCAAAAGTAATTTTACCCACAACTATTTCTGGTGCTCTGACTATTTTCATAAATGGTCCCAGTCTATCAAAAAAGCAACCATTATTTGGTTTATTGATCATTGGGATTTTTTAATCTCTAAAAATCATTCTTCTACTCAAAGAGCAGAAGTAGCTGGGGCCATTCTTTGTCTCCAATAATTCCCTAGCTATCCATTAAACATAGAGACTGACTCAAAATTGGTGGTATATATTTTACAAATGATTAAAACAGCTCAAGTTAAACAACTTCCTGGCTCTCAAATTTTAAAACTATTTGTCACCTTACAAACTTTACTTCAAAACAGAATATACCCTATCATAATTAAAACAAAAAGGAGGAATTAAGGGTTGTCTCCTAAAGACATCATAAAATAAAACTCTGCTCTTAATTTTTAATTTTTGATGTATATGGTACCTCCCCATACACAAACATCTTCAAAAATCACTCATCACAGGGTCTTTTCCTGAAAGTTATTTACAAAGAATTATATGGCAAGGGACGATGGCAGGGTCCTTTCTCCTTACTAACCTAGGGACCAGGATATGCTTTTGTCTTCACAGATCAAAAATCTCTCTGGCTCCTTACAAAAAGAATAAAGCCATATCATGAATCATCCCACTATTTCAATACCTCCAGATATAGAACGAGATGAACAATAAACAAAAAGCTACTCTACTTTCTTTGTTCCCCTTTCAACTGTGCTAGTGCACCATATCTGACCCAGGTGTCATGTAAGGTGGCATCAAACAGATGTCTCAGAGAGCTAAGGACATCCTCACTAATACTAGAAGTCCTTGGTCTCCTGGAATTTGTTTTTGGGCTATCAGTGTTCATTACAAATACTGAAAAGGCTCTTAAGATAATACTGTTTGGAGTAAGCATTTTTGTCTTTTCTCACCCCTCACAGGAACACATGTATATTGAACTCATATAATCAATCCTCTTCTTTTTAAGTCTATTACATGGTGGGATGTAGATCCCATTCTTTCTACTAATGATTCATTATGGACTGGAGGAGCATAGTTGCTTCCCAAACATATTGTTGAGAAAAACAAGGAATAGACGTCAATTAATGAGACCTTAGGGTTGTTTGCTGAATCTGTTCCCTTTGTTTAACTCCCCTGCCTTCTGCCTACTGTGCTCAAATAATGCCCCAAGAATATCTTTTCTATCAAAAGTTGTCCTTGGGCCATGATAATCTTACCTTCATATCATTAATCTATATTAATACTACTTCAAATTGTTCTTTCTTTGATATCCACTTGATATTTGACACTGTAAAATGAAAGTCTCCTTAGAACCTGATTAACAAAGTATCAACTGGTCATCTTGCCATAGCCCTCACTCTAAATGTGTTGCTTTAAATCCAGGTAATTTACAAAATCTGGGATCTTATGGACACATAACCAGTAATCATCATTTGTTCTACTTTTATGTCCCAATATTAAAACTATATCTTGAAGTGAAGGAGAATTTTCTGGACAAGTCCTCCAAATTAATGAATCAGGACATATGGGTCCATCACATTATGAGATTTGGAGATTGGGACTTCCCTGATTCCTTAAAAATATTTCACATCGAAATTATTTTTATTCAGTTAGTTACACAATGACCCTCGGCCATAATTTCAGTGATTCATTTATGGTCTATGTTCCTCACACTTATAATTTAGTTCTAATTTCAAATCATACTACAAATAGTGCCAATAATATCTGGACCATAAACATCACTCAAGGATATTTGTCATCTTGTTTTACACATTCTAATATCACACAACTCAATATCTCAACATTGCAGATACTTAACAGGCAATCCCAAGGGTGGCTTCCTGTAAATCTTACTTGCCCCAAGGGTTAAAAATTCTCAAAATTGAGTTAAGAAATTAAAAAGAATTCTTGCTACTCTAATTGTTTTTCTAGTGTCTGCTATCATTATTACAGTCACAGCAACTGTTTCCAGAGTTTCACTTGCTGAATCAATTTATACCACGACCATTGTTAATCAAGTTGTGACCAATACCACCAAGAAATGAAAAATGTCCCGTCAGACACATAAATTATATAATAGCTACAGGTTAGATGCATTGGAAGTGGCAATAATATGCCTGGGAGAGTAACAACAGGCTCTCATCGAAAGACAAAGTTTGCAACGTGATTCTGGTCATGATCATATCTGTGTCACACCTTTACCCTATAATGATTATCAACATGATTGGTTTGAGGTAAAACACGTCTCTTGGGTGCATTCCAAGGCAATCTCCAATAGGACATCACTAGTTTAGCTGAGGAATTAAAAAAAATCAAATACTCCTAGTTCAACAGTAAACTTAAACTAAGATCTTAAAGGCCCTTCAAGAATCCCTTCAGTGGAGCAATGCTCAAACCTCGTCCTCTTGTCTTAATTCACGCAGTTGGGGAATAATAGGATTTACCATATTTATTTTTCTTGTATGTCTTTCACTAAGCAAGAAGCTCTGTGATATCATCAGACAACATCAGCAGACAAAAAAAAGCCTTTGTTGCCTTCATGGAATTATTTTACTTAAAAAAGAGGGGGTGGGAAATGTGGGAAACAATTTTGAGCCTTAAAACTTATTGGCTTAAAAATCTTTAGCTTTCTGCTTGCTTTGATGGAAAGCCATTAGAAGAAGTCACTGAAGGTAGTGACTTCTGCTCTTGCTTTCTCTGCAAACATTTTTCCTGAGCATACCAAACAATATTCTTGTCTTTTTGTTATACTAGCATTGAGTTAAAGACACGCTTGAAATGCTTTACTGAAAGCAGTACACAACTACTTTGTTCTCTTTCAAAGAAACACAACTTAACCCTATATACCTTTCACAGGAAAAGGGAGGCTTCAGATTTGTTTGAGGAGTTTGGCTCTCTTCCCTTCTCCCCTCTCACTTCTCAAAGTTTTTTGTCTTGAGAGAATTTCATTGCATCGACCTGAGACTCTCCTGGTCCAGAGAACAGGAAACTATAACATATACTTCTCTGCTTACCATTTTATTTCTGCTTAACTACGCATAATACTAAAATGGTTCACATTTCCCATAGCTTTCCATTGCTTCTATGGATATCGCCATCCATTCAAAAAATAAAATACCTAAAACTGAACCTGAGTCTTTATCTACTAATCATATTTTGATCTCCAGTTTATCCTCACAGCTATACAGACTGCCTTGTTCCTTTCCTCAAACAAAATAACATTTTGAATATCTGGAATATCTTCAGGTTTCATAACAATTGTGGCCTTTTAAAGAATCTTACATAAAAAATTCCAAATTTATAGCCTAGATTCTGATTATGTGTTCTATGAACCCCAGACTATAGAACATACTCTCTTGGAGTTGTCTGATTTGCCTATTTTCCTTATAAAACTTAAAACCATAGACTTGCTTCTTTTTAAATTACTTATTCACTTTTGTGGGACTGGAGATTGAACCCAAGGGCATTCTACCTATGAGCTTGTCCCCAGTGCTATTTTACTTTTATTTTGAAACAGGATCTCTCTAAATTGCCATACAGTGACCTTAAATTTGTAATCCTCCTGTTGCAGCCACCCAAGTACTGGAATTACTGGTGTGTGCCAAGATGACTAGGTGACTTGCTCCTTCATAGGCCACCTCTTTCTACTTCTGAGAAGTGATACTGGAATGGGTGTCTTGACTCATGGTTCACATTCTTGTTTTCTTTTTGCTTTTAACTCATGGCCAACCTAACTTCCTCAGATGAATAAAATCTTCTTTTAATTGCCAGAGATAGTAGAGTATAATTTCCAGGATTCTTTGTGCCATTAGATTTTTCCCTTCCAAACTTTAGATCTCTATTTTCTTCTACTATCCCTAATGACATAGCATTTTTTGATACAATGATATGTGAGAGGAAAAAGTTATTTCAACTAAAGATTCTTTGTCCAAAGGATCTTTTCAATGCAAGATCTGCTTACTTGTTGAAAATTATTTTTATTTCTTTATCCACTTCTTAAATTGATGTCATTGTTAAACAAAATAATCTGTGGGTCATAGTGGCATTTTCATTTGTTTGTTTTACCTTTGACTCATTTGTAAAAATGTTTTACTTTTTTTTTTTTTTTTTTTTTTTTTTGCGGTACTGGGGATTGAACTCAGGGACATTCTACCTCCGAGTTATACCCCCAGCCCTATTTTTTATTCTTTATTTTGAAACAGTGTCTCACTAAGTTGCGGAGTGCCTCACTAGGTAGCTGAGGCTGGCCGCAAACCTGGATCCAGCAGTCTCAGCCTCCCAAATGCTGGGATTACAAGCGTGCGCCACCACACCCGGCTTGTTTTACATTTTTAAATACAAATGTTCAGGGTATATAAAATAGTTAAATTTATGCATCAACTCGGTTAGGCCATGGTGGTGCCCAATTTTGGTTATTTCTTTGAAGGTAACTTTCAAATGAGAGTAAAATTCAAACCAATTGAATTTGAATAAAGCATATTGCCCTCCCTAAGGCCTCATCCAACCAATTGAAGATCTTAAGAGCAAATTCTGACATTTCCCAAGGAAGAAATTGTCTTAAAGACTGTAACATAGAAACTCTGTTCAAGATTCTATCTGCTTCCCTATGAAGTTCATATTCTAGACTGTATAAATTCTTGCATGAATTTTCAGACCATCAATCTGCCCTATAGATTTTGAATTTATCCAAAATTCATAATGCTGTAAGCCTATTTCTTAAAGTAAATCTTCCTATTTTTACATATATGTATATGAATATATATATATGTAAATGTATGTATACAAACACACACACCCATACACAAAGATTTTTTTCTGAAAAACCTCAATGCAATGTATGTGTGGATATAAAAAGATGATAATAAATAGAGAGAGAAAGCTTGCTATAAAGACAAGGATTAAAGATTTAAACATACTATTCTTTAAGTCAACTAGGCTAATTAGTGCATATGCATAATGCAACATTAAAAACAATCAGCAAGCTGGGCGTGGCGGTGCACGCTTGTAATCCCAGCATTCGGGAGGCTGAGACCGGAGGATCCGGGTTCGCGGCCAGCCTCAGCTACCTAGTGAGGCACTCCGCAACTTAGTGAGACTCGGTTTCAAAATAAAGAATAAAAAATAGGGCTGGGGGTGTAGCTTGGAGGTAGAATGCCCCTGAGTTCAATCCCCAGTACCGAAAAAAAAAAAAAAAA
>PVLC010018603.1:0-12293 GCA_004027655.1 Graphiurus murinus
AGTTTTTTTTTTTTTTTTTTTTTTTTTGGTAAGCTTTTAAAGTAGCCCTGATACCTTTGGTAAGACTTTCATTTTAAAACATAATCTCTGGCCTGGGGATACAGCTCTGTAGTAGATTGCTTTCCTATCTTGCATGAGGCCCTAGTTTCAATCCCCAGCACCACAAACAAAAAACAAAATACACAATCCTTTATGTGTGAAATTGTGGTTAGCTTTGTGGTAAACAGGGAAGCAAGTAGATTTTTTTTTTTTTTTCAAAAGATGTACATACCAAGTAGAAGGTGAGAGAATATTTGTCTAGTCAGGTCCTCACTTCTTTTGTATCTTCAGGATATTATCCTCTTATTTGTAAAACATCATTGACCTCACCAGGCTGCAGTGGACTTTGGTTAATGTTTGGAAATTTTTGTGTAAAGAGTGGTGTTCTATCCATGTGTTCTGACCAAGATGATTGAGCAAATTTGTATTAAGTGTAAGTGGCTGACCTTTGATAAGCACCACTCTTTCTCTGACTTGTGATTCCTTTTTTCCTTTGTGCAAATAGTTCCGATGGTTTAATGTTTACTTTGTACTACACATGCCAAAGGCTTTCTTTTCTGGTGTAGAAATTCCCCAGATGACCATGGGTGACCAGGTCCTTCTCAAGGACATGTGCATTGTGAGAACTGGCTAAGCTGGCTGTTTACAATTTTTTCTGAACAAATTTCATCTGGCTTACTTAGTCACACCTGTAGTTGGCAGGTTGTTGTTTCTCATGTGTATTTTTGTTTTAGGTAGTAGTAACTGATGTGGTTGAGATGTGACTTTTCCTTGAGGAAGGTGCAGCTTTGAACTTCCATTCTCTTTCAAGTAGAAATAGTATATAGCCCCTTATGGCTCAGTAGAATTCATAAATAAAATTGTTGTTGTATTTCCTCTTGTTTTATTAAGGATTCAGGAACAGAAAAGTGATCCTGATGTTAGTGGTTATGAATGATTTCTTGAGAACTTTTTTTCTAATGTTGAACATAGTGTTTGTTAGTGTTATCTGTGTTCATTTAGAAAAAATATTTTTATTTCTTATTAAGGAAGGAAAAAACAATATGCACTCCACCAGGTTAAATTTAAAGTTCCCTTAGTAGTTTAGTTTCAGGTTAATAGATATTTTGTGTCTGGTACTGATAATATATGTCCCTGGAGAACAAGGTCACAGCAAAATGATACAAATAAATGAATACAGAAGAAGAGTGGAAATGTGATATGAAATTCCTGCAGACTTCTTCATCTAGCCTCTTGTCTTGTGTCAAGGGAAATGGGACTTACGTCACTATGCCTAATATAAGGCTCCTGGTCTACAGTTTCACTGCTCCTGAAATTGTGTGGGGCATTTGAGGCTTCTGTTTAATTGGTTCATTCCATTGGAGAGCTAAATACCACTTAGATTCAAAATGGCAAATTCTTCTTTATTCTTTGAAAAGATTTTTAAGGGAATACAAAATCTGTTGTTCTAGGGATTACAGTTTTTAAAATCTGTTTTGGTTAGTCTTATGTTTATGTAGCATCTAAGCGTTCCTTTGTGATCCTTAATACTTTTTAGTATTCAGTTACTTGTTTGGATTAGTTCAGACCAAAGTGTAAATTCATATAAAGTTCATGTCTATTTTAGTAAATTTCTCCTCCATTATCTGGAGCCCCCCTTGTATCTCAATTACTCCCCAGCTTTGTACATATTAGAGAAAACTTATGACCTTTCACTTTCTGTGACTGGCTAATGTAACTTAAGATAATGTTCTCCAGGTCCTTCCATTTTCCTGCAAATTACATGATTTTTTTCTTCTTTATTGCTGAGTAGAATTCCATTGTGTGTATATCCCATAATTTTATAATCCATTCATCTGTTGGTGGACACCTAGGTTGGTTCCATAATTTGTCTATTGTGAATTGTGTTTCTATGAACATAGGTATGTTCTTCCTTAAGAGAATGTCAATAGGTAATTTTCCTGTAATTACTCAGTTAAATTTGCTGCATCCTTCCCTGTTTGTCAACCATATTCAGAATATCAGGGTTCTTGATGTAATCTCTGTTGTGAACCTCAGTGATTAAAGCATTGGATTCTTTACTTGGAAAATGTGATTTCCATTATATATCATTATCATTTATAAAGCTTTGTGACTGCAGTATTTTCCATTGGCCTTCCTAAAGTCAAACTTACTGATCATTTTTGAACAAAGTTAATGAGAATTTGATCAACAAGGGACTGACATGTATGTTTCTCAGTCTGTTAAGACAGACTTGAACAGCCGGGTGTGGTGGCGCATGCTTGTAATCCCAGCATTTGGGAGGCTGAGACCAGAGGATCCAGGTTCACAGCCAGCCTCAGCTACCTAATGAGATACTCTGCAACTTAGTGAGACTCTGTTTCAAAATAAAAAAGAATAAAAAATAGGGCTGGGGGTATAGCTTGGAGGTAGAATGCCTCTGAGTTCAATCCCCAGTACTGCAAAAAAAAAAAGAAAAAAAAAAAAGACTTGAACATCTTTTCATTTATTTGAGGAAAGAAACATTTCCAATAATGTTGTGTCCATAATCAGTATCACTAACATGTATAGAGAAGGAAGAGGGGGAGGAGATGCAGATTTCAGTTTCTCTGAGTTTTAGTAATTGTGAATGAACATTAACTGTTCATTGTGGAACTTTGTTCTGAACTCACTCAGCACTTACTTCCTCACAGAACTGCCAAGTATCCACTGTGACCTTCAGCAGGTCAGTTCTAGTCTTGGGCTTCACATTTTATTTGTAATATTAGGACTTGCATTGTGATATCTAATGTCCATTCCATTTCTGAAATTCTATAATCTATCCATTTCCTTTAAAATGTTACAATAATTCAGCTTTTTCCTTATTCAGAATTGTTGTTCTCTGTGTGTTATGGCTATAGCATTTATTTTTCTTGTTTCCTTCTCAGCAACATTTGCCTATTTGCAGTGAATTTGGGGTTTATTATACCACAAGGGAGCTCTTTCCTCCCTATTCCATTTGCATTATACCTAAAGTGGCTTACAAAGATTACTAAAATTAGTTGCTGCCGTCAAACATAAGCAACCTAGCCAGATGTAGTGACATACACCTGTAATTCCAGTAGTTGGGAGGCTGAAGCAGGAGGGTTACAGAATTGAGGCCAGCCTCAGCAACTTAGCAAGACACTCAGCAACTTAGCGTGACCATGACCATTTCAAAATAAAATAGGACCAGGCATGTGGCTGGGAAGTAGAATGTACTTGGTTTCAATCCCCAGTACCAACAACAACAACAACAAAATTCAATCTAGGGCAAGGTCAACGGTATTTTAAGAGTGGAGTTCTCTTCTAACAATGCCATTTGTCAGAATTGATAAATACTGTTATATTTAGATATCAGTTGATATTAAATTCACATTATTTGGCAGTTCATCCTTTCTCCTGTTACCCTTTCAGCTTTTATGGAAATTTAGGAGCATCATTTCTTCCTACATTCTTAGTGAAAGTCAGGCTACGAAGTATTCATATTTTCAAGTCCAATGGTATTTTCTCTCTATACTTTACCTATATCTAAAATAGTATTGCATAATATTTAATGCTTTTTTAGTTTTATTTTGAAACAGGGTCTCACTAGGTTGAAGAGAGTCCCACTACTTGCTGAGACTGTCCTCAAACTTGTGATCCTCCTGTCTCAGCCTCTCAAGTACTGGGATTACAGGCATGTACCACCACACCCAGCTCAAATAATTTTTGATTCACAGCACTTCTTTATACTTACAGGTATTTTGATTGTCAAGGTATGTCATATTAATTTGAGAAAAATCTTTTTCCTCTCTGTTATCTGTAAATTAAGAGGGTTGACCTAAGTCAGTGGTTCTTGATTTTGATTCCTCAAATTAATAGGGTTCTAGGTAGACACCAGTGGAAATATTTATTTATTCATTCATTCATTTATTTTTGGTGCTGAGAATTGAATTCAGGAGCATTCAGCCTCTGAGTTACATCCCCAAACCTTTTTAAATTTTTGTTTTAGCACAAGGTTCTGCTAAGTTACCCAAGCTAGCTTTGAACTTGTGATCTTTCTGCTTCAGCCTCCCCAGTAGATATGATTAGGTAGAATTACAGGTGTGTGCTTCTGCTCCTGGTGCTTTTTCTTTTTTTTTTTAGCTGAGAGAAATTAGGCATTTTTAACTATGCTAAGGCTACACAAGTTAACCAACATATCAAGAATTATTGCTTTTAACTGGAGATGTATGTCCTTTCTATGTGAGAACTGAATTGAATGGCTTTAATCTGTAATAAAGAATATTTAATTTCACTTTTCAAAAATGTGAACTCTTTGTTTATTCATAACCATAGTTTAGTATACAAAGTTTTATAAAATATGACCTTCAGATTTTGATGTAGAAGCCATAGAGGGATAAGAGGAATAGGAGGAAGGTATTAAATAACCAAAAGTATCCTTGGTGATGAGCAAGTTGGGTACCTACCATTCTACTGGCTTTTGCAACTGACAAAATACTATGAGTTCATGAAAAAGATAATATTTGCTTCTTTGTTTCACTAAGCACCAAGGTGATTGATCTGGTGATGACAGAGGTTGAAAGGGACAGAGAACCATTGTGGTTGACTGGTACTCAGAGAAGGAAGGCTTCCAAGGATGAGTTAGCACCAAGCTAAAAGAAGAATGTTGTTCATATGTGGAAAGAAAATTGGAAAAGTGAGAATTTTGGACAGAGCAATGTAAGCAAAACGTTAACATCGAAAGTGCAAGTCATTTTTAGGGACAGCAAGTGGATCAGATTCTATTAGAAGACAGTGAAAAAAATAATTCAAGGCTGAAGTATGGCAGGGCTTCAAACATAAAGCCAAACACAGACAACTTTGGAAAAGTTAACACCGGTATGATGATTCTAATTCTTTATGGGTCCTTGCAGAGGCCACTGACTTTCAGATGGCCTTTGTGCTCTAATGGTGCCATCTGGCCCTTGTAAGAATAAAGAAAACCTTTTTAAAAGAATTTGAAGCTGGGTGCAGTGACACCTGTAATCCCAGTACTTGGGAGGCTGAGACAAGAGAATTGCAGGTTGCAGGTTGGAGTAATTTAGTGAGACCTATTTTTTTTTTTTAAATGGGTTAGGGTAGTAGAATACCCCTGAATTCAATTCCAGTACATACACACACACACACACACACACACACACACACACACACTCTCTCTCTCTCTCTCTCTCTCTCTCTCTCTCTCTCTCTCTCTCATCCTTTTGCAGAGCAGAGTTTTCTGTGTTGAGAGTGCTTGCTGTACACATTGGAAGAGGGGAAAGGGAAATGTACTTAACCTTCCCTTCCTTCTCACTGTCAGTTCATGAAGTAGGCCCACTGTGAGCAAATGGTGGGAGTGGGAGGCAGGATAGGCTGTTTGGGAGGGGCTCTGGGGGAACTGATCTTCTCAGGGAGCCATTTTCCTCTGTCTTCTTGATGATGATGACCTCTTTGGGGATGATATGATATCAGATATTGTCATTAGTGTTATTTTAAATTGTATAATAGTTTAAATTATCACAATTAGTTATAATACATATTTTCTCCCCAGTACATCTTCAATATATGGATTTGGAGGTAGGCTAAGTTTTATGGGATTGTTAAATGCTAATCTAGAAGTTGATGAGTAAACAAGAATATGCCATATCAGCATTAAAACAAAATGGCTGAAGAAAAATATATTTTCCCCCAAATTGGGGACTTACTAGGTTGCCTAGGCTGGTCTCAAACTCCTGGGCTCAAGCCATCCTCCTGCCTGAACCTCATGAGTAGCTGAAGAAAATATTTTTGAGGAGAAATTGAACATTAAGTTGGATGAAATATCAACTCAGATTTTTTAGGAAGATGATAAGGAGTTATTTATTTATCTACATTGCTGGGGATTGAACTCAGGCCCTCATGCATGCTGGGCAAGCATTCTATCACTGAGGTATGCTCTCAGACACAAGGAATAAATTACCTAGTGGGGAATCTCCAAAGGATTTGTAAAGCATATTGATCTGGTACATTTATTTGAATATTCTAATCAGTGTACTTAGATTTATCACCTATAAAACAATTGTGAATTTTTATGGTATTTATGAAATAGTAACATTTTAAACAATATATCTTAGAGAAAAGCAACTATCTTTATCTTTCTACCTTTAGTCGGTCCACTTTTGGCATAATTTATCTCTGGGTTGCTTTTGTAGAGCATGCTTCAGCAGAGTAATTTTACCAAATGTAATGCTGTTTGCAGTTTAGTTTTCTGGTTCAGAAGCCATAATCTTTTGTTGGATTTGATTTTTCATTTCTGTAACCAAACATTACTCAAGTGCCTTCCTTATTTTCTGTCTTAATTGCATAGTATTAAGGCCCTTTCCAATAGAATTTCAAAGTAACTCTGGAATCTGAGATTAACACACACACACACACACATACACACACACACACATTTTTTAGAGAAACTTCAGTCTCATTTTCTACAAGGAAGGCTTTTAATCAAATGTATGTGTGAGCATATTTGAATTCACTATTGATTTCTCTGTAGAGAATTTGAATTGTTTTTTAATATTTATAAGTTTTGTCTTTTGCTTCTTTCTTCCTTTGTTTTCATATTAACAAAATTGTGTTTGCAAGCTTATAATAGAAAATATAAAATCTTAGGTCCAATTTTTAGCTTGATATTGAGTATGTTACTTAATGTTTGTGAACCTCAGAGTCCTCAGATGTAAAATGGAATAATATTACCCATCTAGTAGGGTTTTGTGGGGATTCATTCAGGAAGAAAAAAAACATGCTTAGCACAGCATATAAATGTTAATTTATTTTTCTTTGCCAATCATTTAGGCTTAAAGTTCCAGTTGCCTACTTGTTTTTAAGTAAGTCCAAGTTTTATGGTTACATTTCAGGACTTTTTTCAAAGTCTTCCTCCCAATTCTTATTTACTTAATTATGTTAATTAATATTTTGTAGTATTGAAGATTTAACTCAGGGCCTGATGCATGCTAGGCAAGTGTTCTGTCACTGAGCTACATCCCCAGTCTCTTCCAATTTTTAAAACCGAGTTGCCTGCTTGCTAAATATCTATCACATTTCTCAAAAGTGATGTCTTAATTATTGAAGTGTTATCAAAAAGAAGACAGTATTCATATTTTTAGTGAAGAATATTGAACACCTTGACATTGCAGTGAACTTTATCTGTTCACCAATAACTACAGAATCAGTAGGGCATCCTTCTTAGAGTTTACCTAATGTCAAATTTGTAGAAAAAACAACAAAACTCATCTAATTCTAAAAGTTGCTGTGATATACCATAACACATTAATTGTGAATTCCAGGGGAGGACAGCTATAAGTATATAATAGAAGCTGTGGAAGCTGGGTATGGTGGTGCACACTAATAATCCCAGTACTTGTGAAGCTGAGAAAGGAGAATCACAGGTTCAAGGCCAGCCTCAGCAGTTTAGTGAGATTCTCAGCAACCTACCAAGACTGTTTCAAACAGAAAGCAAAACCGGCTGGCAGTATAGCTCAGAGGTAATATACCCCTTAGGTTCAATTCCCAGTACCCCCCTCCAATCCAAGATATAATGGAGTTTAGGATCTCCCACCACATACAAGCACCTGTGATCGATTGAGTGTGTACTGGCACATGTACCTATGTGCTCTTAGAGCATGCTTTTGGTGGAGGCCGGTTGCCTTACCTAAATTTTAAGATATATCACAGATACTTAGTTCACCTAAATATTGTTTCAATACTATAGCTTTCAGTAGAAAGCTATTGCTGTAAACAGGAGCATGTGCTAACACAGTCACAATGGGTTTGGTGAGATAGTAGTAAATTGTGTGATAATCCAGTTTTGAGGCTTAGCTTCCCAATTCCAAGTTCTTTTAGTGAATTAATAGAGCTGCTCTGAGTTAATAGGGTTGTTAGTGACTTGGGTAGGACTACTTTAAAATCAAGTCATTTTCCTTTATGTTAATTGTGTAATATTCCATAACAAGTTAAACTGGGACAAGGGCTTTCTTTGTGAAAGTTGTTATTTTCATTCTGGGAGAAAAATTAAGCAGCATGCCAACTGTGCATTTTGTTATCTATCGCTAGGTAGACCTGAGGAATTGCCTGAGATAATACTGCATTTACAAAATCAATACCCCCTGGCTCAAGACTGGCCACAGCACTAGATTGTTTAATTTACATGGTTCTACTTTTGGCTAGGTGTGGAATCTGCTCCTCCAGATCAAAGATACAGTCCATGAGGAAACATCCATTTCAGTTTCTGCCATGACAGGGATTCTGGTAATTTTTCTTTTTAGATGGTAGGATTTTTAAGCCAGGCTTGGTGGAGCACGCTTGTAATCCCAATACACTTGGGAGGCTGAGACTGGAGGATCTGGCTTCATGGCCAGCCTCAGCTACTTAGTGAGGCCCTCCACAACTTAGTGAGACCCTATTTCAAAATAAAGAATAAAAAATAGGGCTGGGGGTGTAGCTCAGAGGTAGAATGCCCCTGGGTTCAATCTCCAGTACTACAAAAAAAATTTTTAAAAATGATATGATTTTTTTCATGTGTTAAACAAAGTGCACCAAGAACTAAGAGAAGATTTTCTATTTTTTTTGACCTCTGCTATTTTTTTTTAAAGTTGCTTGTAGTTAACTCTAAATGAAAGTCTAGTTACTTTAGCTTGAGCAAGGTTGGAGGAACACTGTTTATTCATTAACCTCTGCTTTCCTTTCTCTTCCATCTGCCTCTGTTAACTGTGGGGTTATGAGTCTTCCTTATTATCTTCATTGTCATTCTCTAAGTGTCTCACCCTTGCCCTACTATGGAGTGTTATCTGTTCACTGAATACTGACTGCAGTAGTATCCATTTTAGTAGGGCAACTTTCATTTTCTTTGCTTGAGTGAAGTATTTAACATGCCAGATACCCAGTTTCTTTCCCTCTTTCCTGGGTTCATTTTGTGTTGCTGAAGATATAAGTATCATATTCCCGGGGTTTATGATACTATTATCAAAAGCAGCAAAAGACAGTAATATAAATACTACAATTGGTATGTACCAGACCAAATACTATTTCTTGTTTATTGCTTTAGCCATTCTGTGATGTAGTTGTTAGTCCATTTGAGAGATAAGTAAATTAAGAGAATGGTTAAACCTAAAACTCCAAAGTTAGTGGCATGATTGAAATCCAAGAGAGCCAGACTTCAAGTCGATGCATTGACCTTCACTGCATCTGTGGGATGCTGACCCAGTGGATTAGACACTGTTCTGCATTTAAGAAACATGCAAGCCTTAGTGGGGCTTCTTACTGTCCTCTGTAATTTAGAAAGCATTTCTGAACCACTTGGTGTCTAGTTTTCCCATTCATAAGTTATAATATTTATAGTGTTCCTTAATGTATTAATGTGGTAGGATGGATATTCATAATTTGAAAGCGAGTCTTCTCTGTTATTGAGAATCATTGTTAAAGAATTAGTAAGAAAATTGAAAACTAGAAGTTTGTCAGGTGCCTTGGAATAAAACTATTACAGGTATGTGAAATTCCCTATACACACAAATTTATAAGAGATCCTATAAAAATGTTAGTGAAAGAAAGCATAGTTTCTTCAGTTTACTTATCTTATGTATGTAGACAGGTTGTTGGAGGTATTCTTTGAAATATATTTAGAGGCTTATTTTTAGTAATAGTCCTGTTTTTCTACCTAAGAACTGGGATGAGATCTCTCAAAACCTTTTGATTCTGTAGTTTAATTCCTATACCACAGACTGGCATTATAGATAGGTTGAGAAAACAGTAACTTCATGGCTTTTCTTTTTTTTTTATTTATTTATTTTTAATTATTCGTGCGTTGTAAGCATACATCTTTGTTAGGTACAAATTGATAACGACATATGTGCCCACATTTCATGGCTTTTCAAGGTTGGGGATTCAATGCACCTGGTAAATAGGATCTTTAAGCCAGTTTAAAGTGACAGCAAATTTCCATACAAACTTGAGCCTTTTTATTGGATATGTGACTCTTATTGTAAAAAGAACATATTAAATTGAAACCCAAATGATTATGCAATCTGGCCAGCATTACAATACCTTAGAAATACTGACTCCTGAGAGTAAGGATATAGGGAGCTGTATATGCCTTAAAGTTGGGCTGTGGCTGTGGCATCGCTGCCATTCTGAAAATTTCCATTTTTAATGCTGAGTGGGATGGACATTTCCCTGGGCCGAGTGGAAAAGTCTGCATGATGAGGGCTTAAGAACTAGACATAGTTTTTGAGGAGCCAGAGGATTTCTAAATGATCTTATTTATTGCACCTTTTCTGCCAGCCATCCTATTTGTCAGCCAAAGAAAAATCAAAGAAAATCAAGTTAAGCAGAGGAAAGTGTGTGTGTGTGTGTGTGTGTGTGTGTGTGTGTGTGTGTGTGTTCTTTTTGGTTGTGGTTTGTTTTATTTAATAAGAGAAATATTCTTTTGGTCTTCATTCTTCATATTAAAATTAGGCCAGCAGCCTGACAACACAGCAATACTGTGGTCTTGCTAACACTTTGATCACTGCAGCTTTATCAAAGGCAGACGTTGACTGATTTCCTAGATTTGGTGGAACTGTAGCAAGATTTGAATACTACACAGAAAAGTTTCTTGTGATTTAACCTCTTCGAGGTCAAAATGCAGGACCCAACATAAGTACCCTTGGAAGGACATTTTTTTGGATATTGACTAGATGAACTGCTTTTCTAGTGATTTTTTTTTTTTCTACTTACGTATAGGCTTTGGATCACATTAAGTTCAAATTCTAGATCTATTGTGTCCTAGCCATGTGACCCACTTCTATGTGATCAGTTTTCTTATCTGTAAAAGGATACTAACAATAACACCTACCTGTAGCACTTTTATGAAGACTAAAGGAGATAATGCATCTAAGTACTTAACAAAATGAGTGGCATATAATATGCCCTCAATAAATGCTGTTAGGATACTTTATTCTAGAGCTTTATCCTTTATTCACACTTTGTATATTCTGAATATTACACAATTTAAAAAGGGGAAGAGGTGTTCTAAAAAATGATCCCAGAGATTTAGTAGACAAATTATTGGATTAGGAGATAAATCTTTTATTTTTGTTTGTTAATTTTTTTGGTCTTGGGGATTGAACCCAGGACCTCACCCATGCTCAGCAAGGACTCTACCACTGAGCTACACACCCCTAGGCTTGAGATAAGGATTTTGAATTCTAGTCCTGCCTGTCTTTGCCATTAACTAGCTGAATGAGATTAGAAAACTCGTAAAAAATTTCCTTACCAATTAAATAGAGATAGCTGGACTAGATGTCTCTAACATGCCTTCCAGCACTCAAGTCCTGTGACATTAAGCTTTAGATAGAAAGCTTTGGTTTTAGGACCTCCTTATCACCCTATGTCCTTTAACCTTGTTTCCTGGTAGGGATAGGTCCAGAGTTGGCTAAAGGTAGAGTTAGAAGAGGTGGGGGTCACCAAGTGTTGGTCGGAAAAAAGTTATTGACAAGCAGGAAGAAGTGTTCCTGTTACTCTGTGGTGGTTTCTTTACAATCAGAAGAGTAATGAGTCAGAGCATAGTTAACAGTGTCTCTGTATTATGTCTCTCCCTTTATTATTATCTTTTGTCAGAATTCATTAGCAAAATACAGTTACCCACGTTTTCAGGGGTCCTGTCTGAATAGTCCACGTAATATTATTAGTTATTTCTATGAACACATGCTCCTAAAGGTGGATTCAGTGAACTTACTTGCCAAGGCTTAGTTAGGGTTAGGTCCAATCTTGATTGAGATTAGTTATACATAGGGTCACATTCTATTTTATTTTAATCAGTGTATAAGGTGATAGTTGGAGAGGACTTTTAATGTATAATTACTGTGGTGACATTCTGCTATTTAATACGTACCTTAGTCTAATATCATAATTCTTTTGCTGTTCATGCTGTACAGTTTCTGTAGAGGTTCAGATGAAGTAGTAGCTCATGGATAATGAGGGTTTACCTCTTTGAAGGTTTTTTTGTTAAAGTATTCTTTTTAGCAATGCTTTACATCTGAAAAGGGGACCAATCTGTATTCCTCTCTTGTATAATAATCTATCAATAGATATGCTGCTCTGACTTAACATTCTCTGTTTGTATGTGGAATTTGATATTGATCCTACATAAAGCAAGTAGAATAGCTACAGCAGTAAAATTGAAATAACTTCTCTGTGTGGCTGTCATTACATTGGAGATACGATTTTGTTTATAAAACAACATTATG
>PVLC010018603.1:12393-31925 GCA_004027655.1 Graphiurus murinus
AATCCCAGCATTCGGGAGGCTGAGACCGGAGGATCTGGGTTCGAGGCCAGCCTCAGCTACCTAGTGAGGCACTCCACAACTTAGCGAGACCCGGTTTCAAAATAAAGAATAAAAAATAGGGCTGGGGGTGTAGCTCAGAGGTAGAATGCCCCTGAGTTCAATCCCCAGTACCGCAAAAAAAAAAAAAAAAAAAAAAAAACACAACATTATGAGCTACCATTAGCTCATACTTTTAGAAGAAATTGTGCTTAGAGATATTAAGCATATTATCCCAAATGTAAACCAGTAAGTGGTAGAGCTTGAATTCCAAACCAGTTGTGCCCTCCATCAAGTCTTTATGTGTTACTCAGGGAAGACTCTTTGAATAGCAGTGAGTGAGGGTTGTGCATAGGCAGTGTGGTTAATGCTATATAAATCCTCTCAGATTCTGAATAGACTTGATAAAGTCAATGTGATTTTTTTTTTTAATCACTATAAGAGTTAATGTAGCAAAAATCACTGACACAGGAAAGGAACTGTCACCATGGTAGACAGACTGCTGTCTCTTGCCCAGCTCATTTTGTTGGTGGTGGTAGTTACTGCTCTAGAAATTACAAAGGCAGCTTTTACTTGACAAGTCATGTATGCTTTAGGGAGAACACTGACTGCTTTTCATGCTGGCAGATCTCACTCTACCAGTACTGGCTACCTGCGAGGAATGTGCACATGTTGGATTTTAGAACAGGAAAAACACAACTTCCACTTCATTTCACAAAGTTCACTTGGGGATACAGACTTTTTGGTGACAGGAACTGTTACTTTCTACTTGTTAATTCAGATACTTGCATAATCTTAACCTGGTGATACTGTCAGATGACAAGCCTTCCTCCTACATGTTCTCCACAAAAGAACTGCTAGTGACAAGCATTTATTATATTGAGAATTCTTCTTGATACTGTTTTAGGTTAAAGCATATTTCTTATGAAGCCAATATTGTGAAATGTTCTTCTTTTCTACTTCCAGAATGGCTTTTTTTTTTCTTTTCTTGGTAATAGACTAAGATGCAGGTATAGCATATAGAATGAGAAACTATTTCCCAGATGGACACTACTGAAAGTAACATAAATATGTAAATAGATTCTGCTTCTGATTGGGAAAAAATGGTCGTAAGATGAATACTTTCTTTTTAGACTAATTGCTTTATCCCAATATTTGCAACTTAAGATTAGTTTACTCTAGAATCTGGAAATATTCTAGGTGTTACCATAATGTTCAAAAGGCATGCTTTAAAAATGGAGGTGGGGAATTTAGGGGAGCTATAGAGACAGGTTTGAAAAAGCTTGGCATGTTTAGGGAACTGTAAATGTTTTTCTAAGGCCAGAACACAGTGGTAGCTGAGGAAGCTGGAGGAGATGGGAAAGGATAGGTTAGTGGAGACTAGACAATGAAGGGACTTTGTATTCTATGCTAGGAGTTTGGATTTGTTCCTGTAGATACTACAGAAACTTTTATTATCTTTTAAAGGGAGCAAATAGAATTAAGTTTGCCTTGTTAATCCATATGACAGTGGAGAGACTCATTCACTATTGAAATCATTCAAGCAAGAAATAATGGCTTCAGGCTGGGATGTAGTTCAAAGGTAAAAAACAAAAAGCAAAGAAGGAATGACCTGAGTTGAGTGGTGAACTTTGCACTAAGCATGCAGATTGAGAGACTTTTATTAAGTTCTTGTTATGTGTCAGGCACAGAGTTATTCACTGGATTACCAGTGTGAACAGGATACAGTACCGGCTTTGGAGAGCTTATACCCGAGTGGGAGATTGGACAAGTAATGAGCAATTACCAAAAGCTAGAAGTATAATAATAGCTCAGTGGCAGAGCCCTTTACCTATCATGCATGAGGCCTAGGGTTCTATCCCAGTACCACAAAAACAAAACAAACAAACAAAAGGTAATTTGCATTGACAAATGCTTTAACAGGGCATTCACGACAACATACAGATCTTAACCCAGTCTCTAGAGGCAGAAGAACCTCGTTAGGAAAGATTCAGTTGAAGTCACTCAAGTAGAGTTGTATAAAATGTAGCTGTGGAGTTGTTTTTGAGGTATTGGAAAGGTAAGTGTTTCAGCTAAGGAAATAGTATCTGAAAGTGGCTATAAGAGATGAAAGGAAAACCCTGACTTATTTAGGGAACTGTAGTTAGTATGGCTGGCTTGTGGAGAGGAAGGAGATGGGTCAAAAAAAAAATAAATAAATAAAGCCAAGGGAACTAAGCAGCATTATTTTATTAAAATCATGTTAAGGAGCTTTTGTAATCTAGAGGGTGTCATGACCAAATTATAGAAATCCCTCAGGCTGCAGTGTGGAGGACTGGGAGAGTAAGAGTATTAGATAATGAGGTGCCAGAGAGGCAGGAGAGGTTTTTTCAAAGCAGAAGGAAGAATTTAAATAAAGGAGTGGTCAGTTGTACCAAATACTTGCTGAGAAGTCATTATGATGGAACTGAGAAGTATATACTGGATTTGGTATTAGTGTGGTAAGTGGAGAGATAGTGATGGAAGGCAGATTCTACTGCTTTGAGGAATGTTAAGGATGTAGCAGGTCACATTTATCTCCAAGGCCTCTTGCCTAACCTCTAAATTCTAGCAGGCTTATATAAAAGCAGAAAGTCCAACTTGAAATGACACTATTCAGTGATTCCTGTCTTTCTCAAACCTAATGTTGGGCAAGATAACAGCATCCCTGCTTATGCTCTGGTGAAGAAGCTGTACACAGGAGAGCTGACATGATACCTGGAATAATAAAGTCTATCTGCAATTAGCTACACATTGTTAGAGTTTAGAAGTCAGACCAACCCACTTGGGATTTGTTTGTTTTTAAATGACTTTCTTAGACATCCCTTTTAAAATCTTTTGTGTGTGTGTGTGTGTGTGTGTGTGTGTGTGTGTGTGTGTGTGTGTGTGTGGTACTGGGGATTGAACTCAGAGACATTCTACCTCCGAGCTGCACCCCCAGCCCTATTTTTTATTCTTTATTTTGAAACAGGGTCTCACTAAGTTGCAGAGTGCCTCACTAGGTAGCTGAGGCTGGCCGCGAACCTGGATCCTCAGGTCTCAGCCTCCCAAATGCTGGGATTACAAGCGAACACCACCATGCCCCACTCCTTTTAAAATCTTAAGTGCATTTTAATGTATAGTTCTGTCATGGATTAAAAACTACTCTTTGAAGAAACTTGGCTGTGAGGAGATAGGGGAATAGCAAGAAAAGGGAAAGGGGAGAGTAAGCATGGAAGCATGGAAAGTTCTAATGAGGATCAAGAGTATTTTTGAGAACAATGAGTTTGGAGAGAATAACTAACATTATTTTGAACATTGATGTATTAGTTGTTTTTTAATTATTTTTCAAGAACAGTATTATCATTGTTAGAAATTGGGTAAAGGTAATAGTTACAGACTTGAAGTTGTCTAGAATGATGATTGTAACTAAGATGGAGAAGACAGAGCCAGATGGTAAATTACTCCTTATACATTGAAAATGACCTGGAAAATTAGTCATGACACTGAGTTATGTGGTAATATAGATAAATGGCATGAACTTCAAGGGAGAGGAAGGTTTGCCTACTGCCTCCTCCTCTTATTCAATTGTGTAAGAACTTTGGAGAAGACAGAACAGTAATCCTATATTCTAACTCCTTACATGAAGAATATTTGTCAAGAAAGTTAACTTTTTACCTGAACTCCTTTGCTGAGAGATCAGTGAACATGGTTTTGTGATGCTCTGCAGAGATTACTGTCAGTTCTTTTCATGTGAATACATTTGGGAAACTGCTGCTAAGCAACCTGTTGTCATTTCCTAGTGTTACCATAATCTGGTGTCAGTGACTAATGATCTCCCTGCAGCTATGCTGGCATCGGTAAGCATATTAATAGTGTTTAAGACAGACATCCATTAAAAACCAGATAATCACTTTGGAGCTGACCTTAGCAATGTCTGAATGAGTTGGACAAGTTGGGTAAAATCTTGAGCCTGAAAGCTACTCTGTCTTTCAGGTTGGTTTGTGTGAGGTAACTAAAGATGAGTCAGTTGTAATTTAATGGGATCTGATATTACTTTTATAAGGCCTATCACTTTAATATGACACATTTTCATTAATGTTTTAGTAATCTGAGCATTAAAGAAAGTAGATATTCTATTTTATTATTTCTTGGCTTCATGACAGAACTATACATTAAAATGCACTTAAGATTTTAAAAGGGATGTCTAAGAAAGTCATTTAAAAACAAACAAATCCCAAGTGAGTTGGTCTGACTCCTAAACTCTAACAATGTGTAGCTAATTATAGATAGACTTTATTATTCCAGGTATCATGTTAGCTCTCCAGTGTATAGCTTCTTCACCAGAGCACAAGCAGGGATGCTGTTATCTTGAGAAAGGAGTTTCCAAGACAGGAATCACTGAGTAGTGTTATTTCAAGTTGGACTTTCTGCTTTTATATAAGCCTGCTAGAATTCACAAGTTAGGCAAGAAATCTTTGGGATAAATGTGACTTGATTGAAATTTTTAGCAACCATGAAATAGTTATTTAATATACATATCTAGTATTAGATATATACTGTATGTACATATCACTCATAATCAAAGAAATACCAGTTACAATTACATTCTATTTTACTTGGCAAAATTTATGTATGTATGTATGTATGTATTTACTCATACTGGGGATGGAACCCAGGGATCTTCTACCTCTGGTCTGTACCACCAGATCTATTTTATATATCTTATTTAGAAACAGGGTCTCACTCATTTGCTGAGAGCCTCACTAAGTTGCAGAGGCTTGCTTTAAACCTGCTATTCTACTGTCTCAGGCTCCCAAGTACTGGGATTACAAGAATGAGCTACCACTCCCGGCTGGCAAAATTTATTTTAAAAAAGAGAATAGCACTGCTTGGTGTATGTATGTGTGTGTGTGTAGGGGAGGTGGGAATTGGGAACTAAGTAGGCACTTGCTTTGTTTGTTTTGTTTTTATAATGATAGAGATTGAACTCAGGGTTTCCTGCATCCTAAGCAAATGCTCTCCCACTGAGCTACCTTCTCAGGTCCCAGGTACTTTTTAATGGTAAGTAATTTAGTAGCAGTGTGTCTCAACAGTCTGCAAAGCATACGCCCTGTATACTTAGCTTCATTTGTAAGAGTTTGTCTTATAAAAATAATCATAGGTCAAAAGAAGAATGTAGCCTTGAGTATTTACTGCAATATTGCCATTGGGATGGGGGATGTAATTAGAAATTCAATCCTAGGTGATTAATTTTAAAGTGTAGAACACTTTCTGAAAGCTAAAACCTGTCCTTTTTAAGTATAATTTTATTGGTACATTATAATTGTATATCATAATGCGGTTCAAAGTGATAAAAACATACTGGCACACAGCACTTGGTGTGTTTCCCTCCAGATCCCACCCTACTTCCTTTCTGTTCCCATACATATTATTGAGGTTGGTGTTGATAATGTCATGTATAAATATAACATTATTTGAACTATATCCTTCACCAAGTTTCCTTTTTCCCTTCCCTGCCTCCCTCCCCAAATCTCTCTCCACCATTGTACTGGCATTTCTCTTCATTTATCTGAAAGTCCCCCCAACCCACTCCACCCCAATTTCTCGCTAGCTTCCACATATGAGGGAAAACATAGGAACCTTTACTTTCTGTGACTGCCTAATCTCACTTAGCATAATAGTCTCTAGTTCCATCCATTTTCCTGCAGATGACATAATTTTGTTGTTCATTATGGTTGAATAATATTCCATTGAGTATATATTCCACACTTTGCTAATCCATTGATGGGCACTGAGGCTGGTTCTTCAGTGGTAAATATCATATTCCACAGTAGTGTATTTAAACAGTAGTTTTGTTTTTGTGTGGACAGATATATACATAGGGAAAAGATACAGACATATTCAAGGGTTTAAGGTTAGATGTTGAGCAGGTAATCTTAATGTACTTGAAAAGGTGGGATGGATGAGGTGGGTTACTTTGAGCCAATCTGTATTTTCTAAGTTTTCAACCTTTAACTGTGGCTGGTTTATGGGATTTGTGGGAAGACATAAAAGCAAAAAATGGAGAGTATGGAGATTTATGTTAATAAAGTCAGAGAGCCAGGTCATAAAGAATTGAAATATTTTACTCAATTACTTCTTCAGATAAAGCTTATTTTTCAGTTAAGGGCCTTCTTAGACAACTTCTTCACTTCTTGTTTCACAAGATTGTACTCTTGCTCATCTGATATGACATAGGAATATGTTGAACTTCAAAATGATGCAAAACAAGTGCACTTCTGGATTATTGGACAATTAGAGATGGAAATATTTTTATTGATGATCTTCCCTGAGCTAGGAGGAATCACAGACTTTAAAAAGATTGTTTTTAAAAGAATTGAAGTTGCAGTTTTAGAAAAGTCAGATGTTTAAATTTTGGAACCATAATTGAAGTGCAAACATCTATATATGGCTCAAAATTCTCAAACATATCCCCTGTTATTATGACTCAGGGTAAAGAAGAGACAGACCTAAAAGTGAGCCATATCCACCAATCTGCTTAAAACTTTGGTTTGAACCCACAGATGTACCACTGTTCTAATGTACTTAACTATGTGGTCAAACTCTAGACAAGCCTGATTTCCCTGTGTATGTGTAAAAGTGTTTTCTTTCAAGAATCTTCTGAGCTATCATTGATAATGTAAATCTGCAATCTGATTTGGAAGGTGCCTTGATTTTATATATTGTACCGTTGTTCTTGGAG
Organism: Graphiurus murinus; assembly: GCA_004027655.1. NCBI lineage: Eukaryota > Metazoa > Chordata > Mammalia > Rodentia > Gliridae > Graphiurus > Graphiurus murinus. The sequence goes on from PVLC010018603.1 coordinate 19,172, forward strand.
TTGCCTATAGTTGTCTGTGACTTGTTAAAAAACAACTATATACTATGGGTCACTTCTTAAAATTAGTTATCTGTGTACTTTTAATCTGATTAAGAATAATTTTTTTAACTAGTTTGGCATTACAGCTACATTTCTATGTTTATATGGCCAATTTGTACTTTTATTATATTAAGCAAAAAACTCATGTAATTGCATACATAGATCTGCAATTCTATGGCTATTCCTAAAAATTTTGATGATCTTGGAGTTATGGAAAGAGCAAAGCACTGAATTGAGTAAGATGTGTGCACAGGCCCTGGCTGAGGCTTTCTGAAGCAGTCAACCTGCCAGCTTATTGTGCAGATGGTGAAAGCCATACCTTTGTGCTGCCTTATTATTATTTTTTTCTTCTTTATCATGAGATTGTGGTTAAATTCCATGAGTTTCATTATGGTGAAATTGAGATTTGGAACATTTGTTTCTGTTTACATCCAAAATCTGTTTTAGATAAGAGGAATAACGGTTTTTAGATTCTCTCTTTCGTTTTCTGAATTTCTGATATTTTTCTAAGAGCAGTTATCAGCCTTTACTTACATTCTTTCCCTGAGTCCCAGAATAGCTCATGTTTGGTCATATAAAGAGAAATTTCATTTAGGACATTGATAAAAAGAGAATTCGTTCTTTTTTTATAGACCTGTCTATAAAGGTCTCTAGTATACACATTTTAAAAAACTTTCCTTGTTATTTAAAAAGAAATTAATCAGTGGGGTGTGGTAGCACAAGACCTATAATCCCAGTACTTGGGTGGCTGAGACAGGAGGATTGCAGGTTTGAAGCCAGCCTCAGAAACTTAGTAGGCCCCCTCAGCAATTTAGTGAGATCTTTTTTTTTTTTTTTTTTTTTGCAGTACTGGGGATTGAACTCAGGGGCATTCTACCTCCGAGCTACACCCCCAGCCCCATTTTTTTTATTCTTTATTTTGAAACCGAGTCTCACTAAGTTGCGGAGTGCCTCACTAGGTAGCTGAGGCTGGCCGCGAACCCGGATCCTCCGGTCTCAGCCTCCCGAATGCTGGGATTACAAGCGTGCGCCACCATGCCCGGCTTAGTGAGATCTTATTAAAAAAAAAAAAAAAAAAAACAGTTTTGGGGTGTAGCTCAAAGGTAGAATGCCCCTGAGTCCAATCCCTGATATCACACACACACACACACACACACACACACACACAAATTCATTGTCAATACCTAACCTTTCCTGGTTGATAAGATCTTTTGTTCTTCTAAATTCATAATATTCTGTCTATTTTCTTTATACTGTATATTTACTTATCTCTTAAAAAAGTTAAAATTCTAATAGTCTCACTTTAGCATACCAGTATTTTTTCTCTATCTCATCTTCCTAGTCTCATTTTCCTTTTATTTTTATTCTAAAAATCATTTTATCTAATATATCCATGTAAGCTGCTATTAACTTTGTAATCAAAGCAAACCGTAAATGAATAAATGAATGTTTTTCTTTTTAGTGGTATATAATCCTCACCATCATTGCAAGGATTTCTTATCCTATAATACTGAACAAAGTGCCTGGCATGTAGTATATGGTATGAAGATATAGATGTGAATTTAGTGCCACACTTTACTGAAGAAATAATTGCTGTACATAGGAGCTAGTCTCTGTCTTGGGTCTTCTCAGCCACCTGATTTGCCAGTCCAGCCAACTGCCTGCCAGTTAGGTCCAGATGAGCGGGCATAAAATCATTCGGTGTTTTCCTCAGCACTCCTCTGTGTGCATGACTTTATGCCTGCTCCCAGACTAGTAGCCAAGGAGTTAAATACATGGCAAGACGAAGAAAGACTAGTAATGCTGATATCTCAAAGAAGCAATTTCATAACAATGGCGATTGGTTCCTTTGAATCTTGTTTCTTCAAGTTGTTCAATCTAGAGAGATATAAAATTCCTTACATTAAAGTAGACTTGGAAATACTTTTTTGATAATGGAAAAATGAAGAAAGGGCTTTCATCATAATGCTTTGGTAGATTCCCAGAGAATATAAACCTGTTAATTTTAAATCTACATATTTTGAGCCGGACGTGGTGGGGCACGCTTGTAATCCCAGCATTTGGGAGGCTGAGACTGGAGGATCCGGGTTCGTGGTCAGCCTCAGCTGCTTAGTGAAGCCCTCTGCAACTTAATGAGACCCTGTTTCAAAATAAAGAATAAAAAAAATAGGGCTGGGGCTGTAGCTTGGAGGTAGAATGTCCCCAGGTTCCATCCCCAGTACCACAAAAAAAAAAAAAAAAAAAAAAAAAAAATCTACATATTTCCATTGACAACATAATCAAGGATAATAATTAGCTTCTTGTTTGCTTAAGTTTTTCATCATGTTGGATTTGTTCCTTTTTTTTTTTTTTTTTTTTTTTTTGGATAGTGGTGCTGGAGATTGAACCTAGGGGCATTCTACCTCCAAGCTACGCCCTCAGCCCTATTTTATTTTTTAATTTTGAAAGAAGGTCTTGCTAAGTTGCTGAGGACCTCACTAAGTTACTGAGGCTGGCCTCAAATCTGCAAACCTCCTGTCTCAGCCTCCTAAGTACTGGGATTACAGGCTCATGCCACTGTACCTGGCTGGAATTTTTCCTTCTTATATCACTGGACTGGGCAAGTTTGTGTAAATTACTGGTATTTTCCTGGTTACAAAATTATAGCTATATTTAAGGGAATATTTTCTTATGTTTACCTTCTTGTCATGGTAAGCTCCAATACAAGACTGAGGATTTGTTATTTACTGTGTTTATTGGATAACATTTTGTTCCTTGTTTTACATTTTGAAAACAAGTACACAAAAGGCCTGAGTATGTAATATTTTGCTAGATTTGTGGGTAATTTTTTTAGGGAAAATATAGTTCTCTGCTCTGATGGAGATTCTTACACTGTAGAGTGAGAGCTAACAGACTCAATTAGAGAAAAGTGTAAGTTTAATCTCAGGAGCTAGGTTGTTGAGAGAATTAGGGGTGTTCAGTAGGGGATCAAAATATTGAAATTTTTCCAAATGCTCTGATGGTGTCTGGAAGGGTAGGTAAGATTTGCACAGGTAGCAGTAGACATGAGAGCTCAGTGCCAGGAAAGTGGATCTTTTTGTAGTTACTAGCAAAGGAAGAAACAGAAATTGTGATGTTTTGTGTGAAGGAGAATGGAGAGTAGCAGGACTAAAACAGATTGCTTGGGGGCTAGCATTTGGATAGGGAGTGTGGGGACCGCTTTTAGAAGATCTTGAAAGTCAGATCCAGAAGTCTGAGTTTGGTATGAGGAAACAGATTCCTGGCACACTATAAAAGGAGTGTTTTAGGAAGCTGAGCCTGACAATATTATAGGCAATACTTTGCAGTATATATTAAACTATGGTCAAGATAAGGAGGTTAGTTAGATAATCCCAAAGGGATTTTATAGTCATTTATTAAATCCTTACTGAGCACTATTGGTCCCTGGTCATTTAAAAAATACTCTAGGAATTAGATATTATTTACTAGCCTTACCTTAACAGGTGAGGACTTGAAACAAAGCAAGGACAAGCAACTCTCTTAGGGCCACAGTCTGACTTCAGAAACCAGGGTCGTGTGTGTGTGTGTGTGTGTGTGTGTGTGTGTGTGTGTGTGTGTGTGTGTGTGATACTAGGGATTAAACCCACAGGTGCTCTACTGCTGAGCTACAACTCAAGCTCTTTTTATTTTTTATTTTGAAGCAGGGTCTCACTAAATTACCATCTGTTGGCTTTGAACCAAGTACTGGGATCACAGGCCTGAGCCACCATGCCCAGCCAGAAACCAGGGTCTTAACCATATTCTCTAAAATGTTTTTTATTTTAAAAAATAAACCTTTCAGATAAAATAAGATTAATGTTATTTTTCTATATAATTTCTTTCCTTATTAATTTTCTATCTCTTTACTAACAACATGGCTTAGTGTTTTAGAACAAAGGTTGGGCTTGGGGACTCCAAATAGGTCTGTCCATTTCAAATTCTTTACAACTAGTTACTTATAAAGAACATTTTATAATTTCATAATTTTATTTTTTATAACAATAGTCTAGATTTTAAGGCTGGGGAAGAAAGGCTAACTAATTTACAAATGTTTCTGGTTTCTTGAGTTTCTTTACCTAGATCATGTTGTAAACAGAAGTGATCTTTATATCTTTTAAAATATGCTACTTTTACCTGTTTAAATGCTAGGATGACAGAAACTCCCTAAAATTAACCTTAAGTTTAGGCTGTCAGAAGATTCACCCTTGATTTATACTTTGTTCTTGGTCACTCTGATTGACACATGTGCACAGTGATTTAGAAAAGGCAGTTGCTTGGCAGTCAGTATGCTCCCTGGGTTCCTTTTGTCATTTGTGACATTTAGTTTCTTTGCTGTGTATCTTTTAGCATGAGGCAGAGGTTTTCCAGCTAATGATTTTTTTCCTCTTATTCTTCACTGTTTGGTTTCTTAGGCAACCTGGCCTCCCCTGGCGCCCTGCTGACGTCTTTCCAGCCCCTCTTCCGCTCCACTTCCCCTCCTGTTACTTGAGGTTTTTTTTTTTCCATTGCTGCTGTAGCACTGCACCAAAGGAATATATTTTCTTAAATAATTTTTTCCTGTATGCTTTTAGAATGTATTAGAAAGATAGGGACAGAAATGAAATCACTGGAGTCAAGTAACCTGTATTTATTTGGAGATCGATTATAAGAGGATTTTAACAATAAAAAGCTAAACTTATTCTATCTCTAGTGTTTGTTTTTCTAAATGAAAGAGTTACATATATATTCTATGATTAAGCCATTTTACAAATGTAGAGAGAAAATCTGAAAATGGCATGAATATTATAAATGGTTACTCTAGGGTTGTGTTGGGATTTTTCTTTTAAAAGAGTAACCGTTTTTATGAAAAATGTTCTGCTGCAGTGGAGAGGGGAGAGCAAGTAGAGTTCTAAAAATCGAGCTAATATTTACACTTGGTTCCATGGTGATACTTTTAGAGTCCCAATTCCTTGGCCTTTTTAGCCTACCTGTACTACCAGCACTATCCTAGACTGAGAGAGAGCCGATTTCCACTACCCAAAGCCTAGTGAAAAGCCTCACTTTAAACATGGAGAAACTGTGTACAGTTGATATATACTTGACACCAGCTGGTCAGTCCCAACTGTAGTGCTAGTTGTCATATCATTAACGTCTACATTTGGAAATGTTTTACTTTGGCATGTGTGTGTTTTGCTGGGAATTAAACCTAGGAGCATTCTACCTCCAAGATATACCCCTAGCCCTATTTTTTTTTTTTTTTTAATTTGGAAACAGGGTCTCCCTAAGTTGATAAGCTCCTCATTGAATTGCTAAAGCTGGATTTGAACCTGCAATTCTCCTGTCTCAGCCTCCCAAGTATTGGTATTACAGGCATGTGCTACCATGCCACTTCAATGTGTTTTCTAAATGCTGTTGTGTATATGGAGTATGGATCAGGAGTGGACAAGAAAGAGACTATCTCTGTTTGGCTTTGTGGATATGCTTTTTTTTTTTTTTTTTTTTTTCCTATATTCTTGGAGAAACTAGGGACCAAGGAATCAAATGGTTTTGTTCTTCTACGTATATTTTTATGTACTGCCAATAAAATAGTTTGTAACTGTTAAACCAAGGTATGAGACTGTATAGTTTGAATACAGATTTTTTGCTTTATTGATTCACCGGTATAGGTTATATCTAACTTTGGTTTAGTTTTCTAACCTTTGGGCCCCATTTAGCAGCATTCTCTCCAGTTGTCTAAGAGAAAACAAGGTTCATTCTTTGACTTGGGGACTTCCTCTGATGTTGGCAGGCTTCATCCTTAAGTCTAGATACTTTTGGTCTCTAGAGTAGTTTTAATCAGGGAAATTCTCACCTCTGTGTTTCACACTTAGTGTAGATTTGCTGGTAATAGGCTAGGCAGGATCACTGCAGTGATTGGTCTTGGTCAGTATCATGTTGCATTGCTGCCAGCAAGCTTGCATAGTTAACGTGTACAGTCATAGCCTTTTCTTTACAGCCGCACCACTAAAATGCAGAATGTCTTGCTGCCTTCTCACAGCAGGCTTCTGTTTCCAGTTTTTTTCTGAGTGAGAAAAAAAAAGTCTCACCACTTTTTCAAACTGAAATTTAAATTTTAGCAGCTTTGCATCCAATGTAATACAATTTTGGGACTCCAAAATTAGTCTTATTAGAATAGAAATTTCAATTGCTTATTTTCTGTTGATAGTATGGTTTAAATCTGAAGCCCTATGTATGTATTTTAGTTAAGTTTCTGAGTTAAACTTTCAGAAACTATCTTTCTTCAGTTAAAAGTTTATCTTTGGTACTTGTCTTGACATAAACCTAATTCTTCTGCACATGAGATTGTATTTTGAAAGTCCATGGTAAATAGGAAGCTAATAAACCCAAGGGGTCATATCTAATTTTTTTTTTAACTTTAATTTTCTCAACCTCTTCTTTACCTCAAGGATACAAATTGAAAACAAACAAGTTGCCTTTAGCTTTAACATAACTTTTATTAGGATTTTACTGATACTATTTCTTTTTGATATGGGAGATCTCAGAGGGCTAACTTGGTTCTTAATTGCCCCTGGAATTTAGAAGGATAGTTTGTATGGCTATCAAACCAGCTACATCTTGCTTGTTTTCAAGAGGCAGAATACTGAGTTGCAAGGTTATGCCAACCTTAAAATAGGTCTATGGTGAGCTATAAAAGTATGTTGTTAAAATAATTTCTAACCTGTCCACATTGTTTCCATCATTCACTTCGAATTTAAAAGATGGGGGGGAGGAAGGGGGGGGCTTGAACCCAGGAGCATTCTGCCTCCAAGCTACACTCCCAGCCCTTTCTATTTTTTTTTGTTTGTTTTGAAACAGTGTCTTGTTAGGTTACTGAGAATCTTGCTAAGTTTCTGTGGCTGTCCTTGAACCTTCGATCCTCCTGTCTTAGCCTCCTAAATACTGAGATTACAGGTGTGCGCCATATAGAACTGGGATGCTTGTCACCTGAGAAACACTTGAATTTGCAAAAAACAAATGTAGAAGAAAAGATGCCAGTGCGCATTATAGGCTAGAAACCTGCATTTAAAGTTTAAACTGCTTGGGTAAGATGTAAGAAGACATTTTCTTGGTTTATCCTCACCCCTCTCCCTGCCCCTGTATTCTCTTGTTATTACCACCCACCCCACAATTTAGGAGAATATTCTTCTATTCATTATAGTCTTATTTAGAAGACAGAATGTGGGTTATTTAGAGGCATGGAGGGAGAATTGAGGTCTTACCAATTTTAGGTCTAAGGACATGGCATTTTTCTTCTTTTAGGTTCTTCAGTGAAGTTTTATTTTTCCATAAAAATACCACTTTTTTTAATGTTATGGCTATTCTTAATGTTATTTTTCAGAAAATATTATCATTTCCCCCATTATACCAGGGACTGAACCCAGAGGTGTCATACCACTGAGCTACATCCCCTAGCCCTTTTTTGACTATGGGATAGGGTCTCACTAAATTGCCCAGGCTGGCCTCAAACCTGTAATCTTTCTGCTTCAGACTCCCAAGTAGCTGGGATTACAGATATGTACCACGGGGCCCAGATTTCATTGTATCAACTTATAAATTATTTGTATAGTGGAAAATTACTGAATTTTTATATGCTGGAAATCTCTATTTTGAATTTAGATTTTACTTACCCCTCAATGCTTTAGTTTCATCATGAAACAAAGGTGTAGGGTTAGAATAAGATATTTCTAAAGATTCTTCTAGTTCTATTATTATGACCTCCTAGGTTTCTATATACTTTATGAAGTTAGTAAGTTGTCCTACTTAAATTAGAGATAAGTATATGAATATAATGAAACAGCTTTGGTCACACATATTTATTTGTTTAGAAGCAGGGTTTCCCTAAATTACAATGTGCTGGCTTTGAGCCTGTGATTTGCATGTGTTTTGGCACACTGTGTTCTCTGCATAATTATTTCCTAACTTCTTAAAATAAAGAGTGAATGCTTAATATTTTAAAAATAATTTTCAAAAGTATGATTTCTTATTCTGGTTTAAATGGTTCACTATTGTTTCCTCTCCCTACATTTTAGTTTCTTGCTCTGCTAGTTTTATTACATATTTTCCCTCCTATTAGAGGTCTTTATCTAACCCATGGTTTTTATACTTGTTCCCATTTCAAGTTTCTAGTGAGTTTCACTAGAGCAGGCTGTGTTAAGAAGGCTTCCTGTTTCTTCTCTTCCATACCTCTGCTTCCAAGGACCCAGTGTACAGATGTCAAAAGATTCTGTTGAAAGTGTGAGTAGTGATCTTAGAAAGTCATTTTTACATTTATTTTGACTGAGTGGAGGGAGGCAGGTGTTCTTTACTCTTGTAATCTCTGAAAGTAGACTCAGTCCTAACCCAAGCAAAACATGCACCTCAGCAATAGACTGCCTTTTGTACTTTTTATAAAGATATAGGGGGAATACATTTGTAATAGATGCCTGTCAGATTTTTGTTTGAGCAAATTGAAGGGACTTAAATGAGTTTTAAGCCTAATTTGAATAAGGTTCCAGAAACTGATGTCAGGGCAAGTATTGGTGTGTACCATATTGGGGTGGCATTGAGCTAGTAGCAGTTTGTTCACACACACACACACACACACACTCCTCATCATAACCATTTTTAAGTGACAGTTCAGCAGTGTTAAGTACATTCATGTTTTTGTACAATCAATCTCTAGAACTTTTTCATCTTGTAAAACTGATAATCTGTAGCCAATAAACAACTCCAAACATTACCTTTCATTTTCCCTTCCCCTAGCTCCTGAAACCACCATTCTGCTTTCTGTTTCTATGAATTTGACCTAGTAGTTTCTTTGTTTGTTTAGTAGAACTTGACCTTCTCTTTTTCAGGTAAATGGATTTTGAGCTTAAAGAGGAGAGTAATCCAGTCAAACCAGTAGCCACACTTCATAACTGCTTGAGTCAACATTAGTAGACACTTACCTGGAAATTGGAGCACCAGTCAGTTTTCTATAACACTGCCGTTCCTTTTGTTTGAAGATAACGATGATACTTGCAGTTATAGTAGAAAGTGACTAACTCTTACAGGGCCCTATTGTGTGACTGAGGGAGAAGGAAAGACCTGCTTCTTCTGGAATGAAATAGAAAAGTTTAGGTATATGAAGGTGTATAAGGGAAGTTGAGGGAGTTCTTCACATCTCTCTTCTCAATTAAGTTAAAGCTGGGTCACCTGTCGAAAATGAGAGGCCTGAGGTTGGTTAGAAGGCCTAAAGAAAGTGATTGAAACTTAAAATTATCAGGAAATAGGATAGGGACCTAATCAGGTATTCTAGTAATAATAATGTAATGCTGATGATGATAGTAAAAATAACAGTAAGAACAGCTGATATTTACTAGTTAAATCTTTTATACTAGCCTCTGTTCTAGTGGCTTTATGTTTGAACCTTTATATCAACCTTATTAAAGTACTAAACAGATTGGAAACTTAAGTTGCAGAGTTAGAATTCCAATTTCAGTTTTTTGGCCCAAACCTAGTTGCTTTCCTCTTTCTACATTGTAAAGGGCATTGAGATAGTCTACCTGACATTATAAGAGAGAAATTTAGAGTATCATTTTAAAAAAAAAAAATCATTCTTCAGAGAAAAAAAGGAAGAATAGATCAAAAAAGCATCATATATAGAAAATATAACAAGTATATTGATATTTTTTTTCTTGTCAGAATAATTGATGCCCTAAATGGATTGTTTGACTAAATGAAGTGAGCTACCATAGCCCAATAGAAACTCAAATCTGGTTATGTGACCTTAATAGTTAGAGGTACCTGAACTTATAAACTGATGTTCTTCCTTTATAAAGCCTGTGTCTGAAATACTGAGTTGGAGTTAATGCTAGTAAATTCTTTAATTTCTATGCAGGAGGAAATGAGGGCTTCTTAATTTATAATTATTCTATTTATTGGTCAAGTATAGCTCCATTTCTAATCTATACTAAGGACTACCTTACAATATATAGAAGTGTTGTAATTAACAGTGGCTTCTTTTTGTGCACGTTTGTTATTGCCCTAAATAAGTGTGAAATTTAGAAAAATAAAATCTCCTTTTCATAGTATCATAAGTGCAAGTTTAAGTTTTTTGTTTATTTGGCATATGTAAAGGTTCTTTCCAGAGATACAAGTGAACAAATGGATGCCAAGAAATATTGATGCAATCAGATCTGAGCAGGTTGAGCTATAGGAAACCTCTGCACTGACTAGCATTTTAATGTCCAGATAAATGGTCAAGCATCTTGTTGATTTACAAGGGTAAATTCAACTAGCAAGATCAGTTAATTTCTGAGTTACAGGTAATTTATATGAATATCTTCATTACACAGGTGGGAAGCTTCATTACTGTGTTGTGGATTAAGTTTACATTGCCTAAAATGGGAGACTAACTTTGTCCAGGAGATCTGCACATGTCAGATCCCTTGTAATTCAGGCTGAGAAGTTGCTTCTTCTAGGTTTAACTCTTCTATATATGATAATATCTCATTAGATTATTAGATTAAATATGTCCTTTGTACTTTATTTTCTATCTTGTCCTGGTACCTGACACTTTGATTTTAACATTAGGAAAACAACTGAAGTATGAGGTGAAATATAGTATTGATGAATCCTATTTACTTGGTAAATACAAACTGTTACACAGTAGGGACTTGTTGCAGACTCATTTCTCATGTAGAAAATTCCTCCAAAAGATATTTTTGAAGTTTTGCTGTGGAGAAGATTGCCAGTGAATGAAAAAACTTTTTTTGTAAGCTCCTATTTGAGAGTATGGTAGCTGGTTCTTTTGGACTCTGTACACAGAGATTCAAGGCTGGGAAAATGTCTCAGGATAGAGCTAAGTTTTGTATCCAAAGCTATTAATTTCTTCAATTATAAGAAGAAACCACAAATTGCATAATGGCCTTGGTATTTTGTTGGAATGGAGAGAAGGATGATCTCAGAACACTTGTAAGCCTGTGTTGGAATGTGTGTGGCATGTGCCATTTTCAAATCTTTTTGTTTGTTTCAACATTCTTAAGACACATTTTTGAAACTTTAGATACCCTAAGTTAACAAATCCAAATCAGTACATGAAGCAACCATTTTTGCCAGCATCAAAGTGTATACTTTGCTGAGCTTTCTAATCTGGGCTCCAGAGTTTATACATAGCAAATTCTAACATCTGCCAAGTTGTTACGACCCAGAGGGGAGTGGAGTAAAGTAGGGTGAAGAAATCTGGAAATGCATGCTGCCTACAGGGTAAATTGCATTTTGGAATTTGCTTCCTTGTGGATTTTACCCTCATGGACCACTGTGATGTTTAGCTGGCCAAGCTGAAAAGGTCGTGTTGCATAAAATGAAGAACAGTAAATGGTCTGTTCAGTGGCTTACTGGTCAGCCTCCTGCCAGTGCCAGCCAACAACCATAGTAGCCATTTTTCCTGGGGGATGTTAAGTCTGACTGTCACCTTTTTAGGAGTATGGTAATTTGTAGCTGTTGCTTTTAATATAGTAAAGAGATCTTCATTTATAGTGTCTCATCTCAGTGGTTTACTTACCACGCCACCCCCAACCCCAAGAACTGCTGCTTCTTTTGAGCCTGAAATGCTACCATGGGTTAATTTTTAAAATTACAATATGAGTGTCTATTTCAAAGAAATGCATATGAATATTAAATACACTTAATTAATTTTCACTTTACCAAAGCAAACTTAAATTGCTCTTTTTAGAGTATATTGGCTTCATTTTTTAAAAAATTATTGGCCCTAGAAATAGTTTGCTTGATTTTTTTCCCTTTGCCCTTCCTTTAAGTCAGTAAAGTTTCTGTTTTCTTAGTCTGTGATGCAGTTCTAAACAATGTTTACAATATTTACAGGGCATAAATGTAAATAGTACTTAAAAGATGTGAAGAATCTGGAACACAAGTGAGTGTCTCTCCTAAGTTTATGTCCCCTAAGATTTGCTTTATAGGAAGTATATCAAGGATATTCCCCAAAGTATTTTTCCATTCAAGTGATAAATGATATTTTATATGGTTGCCTTTTGAAAATAGATATGTTTCTGAAATTATTAATTCTTAGTAAATGAAATAAATAGCTTAAAATGAATGATGAGTCTATTTTTTTCTTTTGGTATTATGGTAGATTAGATGAACAGAGAGATCCCTTCTGGAAATAATATTTTTATTTTATTTTTTTATAATAATTGGTGCATTGTAATCATACATCTTTGTTAGGTACAAGCTGATAAAGGCATATATGCACACATTTATCATTTAACCCTTTCCCCCATTCCCACCCCACTCCTTCGCCCTCCCTCCTTCTCAAGTTCAGTTTAGTAATTAACCTTGATATATTTGTGAAAGTACATCATGTACATTAGGGTGTCCCCCTTCCTCCCCCATCCATCCCCCTCAGTTAAGTCAACTTCTTTGCTCATCTAGGGTTTCTCCTTTTTCATCTGGAGACCCTCTTATGCCCCATCTTCTCCCTAGCATCTGCATATCAGGGAGAACATATGCTTTTTAACTCTTTGTGACTGACTAATCTCACTTAACATAATGTTTTCCAGTTGCATCCATTTCCCTGCAAATAACATGATTTTGTTCTTCTTTTTTTTTTTTTTGCAAAGTTAGTTTTAGTCTTAGCAGGTTTCTTTTTTTTTTAATTTTTAAATTTTTTTTTAGCATGGATTTTTATACATTTCTTGGGTAC
>PVLC010018604.1:0-31822 GCA_004027655.1 Graphiurus murinus
GGTCCCCAGGGGTAATCGGGACCTAAGAAGGAAAGGGAGGGGTCAGCACAGACTGGAGGGCGGGTGCAGAGGTCCCGCAGTAGATTTGGCACGGGGGGGAGGGGTGGGGGGTGAGAATCAGGCGGCAGCAGTTGTCAACAGGTGGGGGGACCTGGGGGGCAGCAGGGGTGCAGTCAGGAAAGCCGGGGAGGGGTCAGCAAGGCGCGGGGGGGGTCCAGAAAGGTCCGCCCCACCCTTGCCCAGGGTCAGGCCGGGCACCCAGGTGATCACAGGCTCCCGGGGTGGCAGAGGAGGCGTGGGGGTGGTGGTCAGCAGAGAGAGCCGTGCAGCGGGGCTCCCTCCTGGCGTGCACCCCTGCATCTGTACATGCCTTCAGTCAAGGGCTGGCCCACCAGCCTGTTCATCCCTTAGCTTTTTTTTTTTTTTTTTTTTTTTCGGTACTGGGGATTGAACTCAGGGGCATTCTACCTCTGAGCTACACCTCCAGCCCTATTTTTTATTCTTTATTTTGAAACCGGGTCTCACTAAGTTGCAGAGTGCCTCACTAGGTAGCTGAGGCTGGCCTCCAACCCGGATCCTCCGGTCTCAGCCTCCCAAATGCTGGGATTACAAGCGTGCACCACCACGCCCGGCCCTCCCTTAGCTTATTAACGGAGGCACTAGTCCATGTGTTTATTCCATAGTCCTTTCATTAGTTCATTCATTTGTTCTGCTTGTAGTTCCTTCCTTCCTTCCTTTTTCCTTCCTTCTGTCCATTCACACCTGCAATCATCCACTCTGCTTCCAGTTCACACCCTCATCTCATCTCCATCCTCAGCTCACACTTCCACGCACACACGCACGCAAGCATGCACACACACACCTAGTCATTCCTGCATTTGCCACCGGCCTGTGCGAAAGTGTGCGCCCACTTACTTTTCCCTCCCTCCTTCCCGGCTCCGTTTTCTCTGCCTGATCTGCTTCTCTTTTTACCCACTCACCTTGGCTTCTGTCTGTCTCCCTCCCCCTGCTAGAATGTAACAGCCACCCGGAGGGGAACCTCATTTTACTCATGGCCATATCCCCAGCGCGTGCACACAAGACATGTTTGCTGGATAAATGAATTCATTCGTTTGCACATTGGTCCATTGGGTTATTATTATTGCTGTTATTATTATTATTATCAACATCATCATCATCTTGGTGCCAGGGATGGAATCCAGGGGCATTCTACCTCCAAGCCCTTATTTTTTATTTGGAAACAAGGTCTCACTAAATTGCTGAGGGCCTTGCTCAGTTGCTGCGGCTGGCCTCGAACCTGCAATCCTCCTGTCTCAGCCTCCCAAGGACAGGGACTCCAGGTGTGCGCCACCACCCCTGGCTTCCAGTTATTCTTTGATCCCTTCAAAACTGGTGCCCTTCCCTGCTCTGCTCCATTCCTTCACCCACTTATTTGGCTTTTTTTTTTTTTTTAAAGTCATCCGTTTGTTCATTTGTTCTCTCAACAAACACTTGCTGAGCGTCTGCTCTCCTGGGGCGGGTGTGTGTGTACTGAGCTCTCATTCAAAACCCACATAGCAGCTGCACGGTCACCCGGCCAGGTGGGTATTAATGCCCCCGTTTTGTAAACTAGGACACTGAGGTTTTACTCACAGCCCCTGCTCCCTTTGCCAAAGCCCGAGGTGCTCCTGACGCAAGGCTCCATGGGAAACTCCGAGTTAACCAGCGCTAACCCAAGGTCCAGGCTGCAGGGCTTCTCAGAGCCTTCTGCTTGCTCCGGGCCTGCGGGCTGCTGCAGAGAAATTCTTGTGCCGGGCTCAGCTGGCCCGCCTGCAGAAAGCTCCCGCTCACTGCTTCTTAGCGGCGGGCAAGCCCCTTAGCCTCCTGAGGCCTCGGTTTTCCTATCCAGAAAATAGGGTTGATGCTAATTCATGACCCACCCCTGCCGCCTCTCACAGGCTGCAGGAAAGAGAGCTGAGCCCAGGGGCCGGGGGGCCCTAGGGCTGGGGGCAGATGGACCTCTTTCTTTTTTCTTTTCGTTTCTTCTTCTTCTTTGCAGTACCAGGGATTGAACTCAGAGACATTCTACCTCTGAGCTACACCCCCTGCTCTATTTTATTCTTTTATTTTGAAACAGGGTCTCACTAAGTAGCTGAGGCTGGCCGTGAACCTGTGACCCTCCTGTCTCACCCTCCCAAGTCCTGGGATGACAAGCATATACCACCACCATGCTCAGCCTTCAGCCCTTTTTATTTTATTTCGAAATAGGGTCTCGCTAAGTTGCTGAGGCTGGCCTCAAACCTGCGATCCTCCTGTCCCAGCCTCCCAGATACTGGGATTACAGATGTGGGCCACCATGCCCCACTGCCCCGACATCTTTAAGCCTCAGCGTTCTTATCTCAGAAATGGGCCTGAGCAGATGCTCTTTGCAGGGGGGGTCAGGAGGATCAGTCAAGATACATGGCGTGTCTACTTTGGAGGCTCCAAACCCTGTCACCTCTAAGCCCATCTTCTCCCCAGGAAGCCTGGTTCTCCTATGCAGCTGTTTCCCTGACGTCTCCCTGGGAGGTCTGACGGGCACCCCAACTCCCCGTCCTCCACCTGCCTGGGACTTGCTCCTCCCCCAGCTGTCTCTACTGGGGTCCACTCCTCCGGCTGCTCATCCTCAGACCCACAAACCTTGGCTTCCTCCCTGACATCTCCACCACCCCTGTACCCCACATCCAATCTGTCACATCCGCTCACCGGCCTTCAGATTCACCCCGCACCTGGCCACGTCTCCCCTTTGCTCAGCCTGCGGGGTCACGTCCCACTCTGCTCAAGATGCCCCCGTGGCCGGGCGTGGTGACGCACGCTTGTCATCCCCGTACCTAGGAGGCTGAGACAGGAGGATCGCAGGTTTGTGGCCAGCCTCGGCCACTTAAGTGAGGCCCTCCACAACTTAGTGAGGCACTGTTTCAAAATAAAGAATAAAAAATAAGGCTAGGGAGCTGGGCGTGGTGGCGCACGTTTGTAATCCCAGTACTTGGGAGGCTGAGACCGGATGATCCAGGTTCTCGGCCAGCCTCAGTCACTTAAGTGAGGCCCTCTAAAACTTAGTGAGGCCCTGTTTCAAAATAAAGAATAAAAAATAGGACTGGGGGTGTAGCTCAGAGGTAGAATGCCCCTGGGTTCGATCCCCAGCACCACAAAAAAAGGAAAATGCCTGGTGGCTCCTGCTCACTGAGGCAAAAGCCAAAGTCCTTGCGGTGGCCTGCAAAACCCCACGCTGTCACCCTCGTCGTCCTCTCCGACTTTTACCTCCCTTCTTGCTACACCCCTGCCTCCCTGGCCTGGCTGTTGCTACACGTCTCCAGTGCTATCCAGCCTCAGGGCCCTTGCACGGCGGTTCCCTCTGCCTGGAGTAGGACCTAGGTGTTGTCGGAGTCCTCTTTTCTTCCAGGTCTCTGTTCTGACTTCACTGGTTTGGGAGGACCTTCCCGGAGCACTCTTGCAGCTCGCCTGCCCTCTTCCTCTGCCCCCTCATGGCGCTTTAGCTTTCTTCCCAGCACTTAGGGCCGCCCGGGGATACCCGCGTGCCTCAGGCTTCCTCCGCTCTGTCTCTTCCCCCGGGGCTCTAGCTCGGGACCCCAGGAATCTCGTCTGCGTGGCTTACTGTTGCATCCCTGTCCCAGCACTGCGCCCGCACACAGTAGGTCCTTGTGACAGGCATCCCCCCCCAGGTGCCTGCCAGGGGTCTGCAGCCTGGTGGAGGCCCGCCGGGTCCCTGTGGAGATCCGCCCCGCCCTGCCCGGACATCTGTCCCCTGACCACAGCCCCGCCTGCCTGTCCCTCACCGGTGTCCCTGCTCAGGCTGAAGGAGCTCAAGTCCTCTGCCGCTTCCTCTACTCCAATGCCAATGGCTACACACCACTGCTGTCTCCTGCCGCCCTCCCCGACCTCGGGAGCTGGGGAAACTGAGGCACAGGGCCATGGCTATGGTGGCCAGTGAAACAGGGTGGAGGACTCGGGGAGGTTGGCCTGGTAGCCCGGCCCCAGGGAATAAGGTCTCTGGGCATCTGTAATGTCCCAGCCAATCACAGACAGCCGTCTCCCGTGCCAGCCAATCACAGACAGCGGTCCCCCGTTCCAGCCAATCACAGACAGCCGTTCCCCCCCCCCCCGGGGCTCCGGGGCCGCCTCCGTAGGCCGCCTAATTCATCATTTTAATTGAGTGTGTGCAGATCGATTTCTTCCCTGGCGATGGTTCTTATTCCAGGGCGGGCTAGACAGGGGATTCATTAGAGAGAAACCCTCGGATCCTCCTCCCGCTTGCTGCAGGGTGCCAGTCCTCTCCTCCCAGGGCCTCAGTTTCCCCATCTGCAATTGGGGGAGGGGCTGGTGTCTCTGAGTCTCACGTCTGACGTGGCCAGAGGAGCACCACCGTCAGCCTCCTGGTGAGGATGAAGGCACCTGGGAGTCCAGCCCACGGGGAGGGTTGGGGGGGGGGGGAGCCGCCTTCATTACGCCCCTGCGTGCCAAACCTGAGGCTCCAGGGAGAGGCGCACAGGGAAGGCACGGAGAGGAGCGACCCCGAGGTCTCCAGGTCCCGTGGAAAGCCTGGCTCTATCTGCACAGAGGCTCGCCCTTGCCTCTAAAATGGGGGTATTAATATCTATCCCCAAAGAGTTACCGGGGGGCATATAAGATGATATTCAGTAAGAGTACTCGGTACAGGGTAAGCAGTCAATGAACGTTAGCTGCGATGACTGCTGTTGCAGACACTACCCACACTCACCCCCCCCAGCCCTTGTGCATGAGGTGAGCTCCTATTCATACAACGAAGCCCTCTGCGTGCCCACCTCCTCTAGCAAGAGCTGGGAGGTTCTATTGTGAGAGTTGGCACAAGCAGCTTTTTTTATTGCATGTCTATTCTTGCACTGTCATTAAATTACTTGCTTTTATTCTTTTTGTTTGTTTGGGACTGGAGGCTAAGCCCAGGGGCATTCTATCGCTGAGCTATATCCCCGGTCCTATTTATTATTATTATTATTATTATTATTATTATTATCATTATCATTATCATTATTATCATTATCATTATTAGTATTATTATTTTGGTACTGGGGATTGAACCCAAGGGCACTCTATCTCTGAGCTATACCTCCAGCCTCATTTTATTTTTATTTTGAAACAAGGTCTCCATAAATTGCTGAGGCTGGCCTCGAACCTGCGATCTTCCTGTGTCAGCCACCCAAGTACAGGGATTACAGGGATGCGCCACCATGCCCGGCTTTATTCTTTTATTTTGAGACAGGGTCTCACTGTGTTGCTGAGGCTGGCCTCGAACCCACGACCCTCCTGTCTCAGCCTCCCAAGTATTGGGAGTAGAGGGGTGCACCACTGTGCCTGGCTAGTTTTATTCTCGTCTCCCTCATTGGTGGCCGGCTTTGAGAAGGACAAAGGCCAGGTCACACCGACGACTGTTTCCAGCAGGGCCCTGCAGAGAGCCTGGCGCAAAGGACGCTCTGCCTTGGAGCCTGGCAACTTACTTGGCAGGATCCAGGACTGGAGGGGGAGGGGAAGGAGCTGGGTCCTGATGGAGAGGGGACAGTGGCCCGCCAGGGAGCCCTCAGGCAGGAGAGGGCCCAGAGGCGGCCAGCTCCGCAGGTGGGGGCCCTGGGAGTGGCGGGGCTGGCCCCCCCCACAGCCCGCCAGGGCTCTTTTACCAGGCATCGATTTTCTTGCCTGTTTACTGGTAGTTATTACAGGCTGTGTCTCCGGAGTCCTTTTGAAACCAGATTGGAACCCGGGGAGCGGGGGTAATTAGGGCGGCTGCTGCCCTCCGCGCCAGCCCCGTACCCCGCTGGGCCCTGCACCCCCTCGGCCTGGCTGTCCACCTCTCGGCCCAGGCTGGCTGCTGACCGAGGGGGCGGGGCGGCCGGTTCCTTGGCGACCCGCCTGGACGTCAATCTTGAGATCTCCAAGGCAGCGGGGCTAGAAACCTCCAGCTACTCCGCGGAGGCCTGGCCTGGATTTGGGGACCGAACAATGGGTCTAAGATGCGGCTGGAGCTCTCGGCCTGGGAGACCGGCAGGGCCTCCGGCTGCGCTGGTGACCTGAAAGCTCTGCTGGTCATTCTGTCCTGTCCTTGGGCAGTCCCCCGTCCCCCGCCCCGGGCCTCCAGGACACCGGATCCAAGTCCTCTTAGCAAAAGGGACAGTGTCGGCTTCTACCAATCCTAGCTGTTTTTGTGTCTGCTTTTGTGGCCCCCACCCCTCCCCAGTTTCTTAAGAATGTTTGGTTGAAAAATTCCAATTTCCAGCCGGGCGTGGTGGCACACGCTTGTAATCCCAGCATTCGGGAGGCTGAGACTGGAGGATCCGGGTTCGCGGCCAGCCTCAGCTACCTAGTGAGGCACTCCGCAACTCAGTGAGACTCGGTTTCAAAATAAAGAATAAAAAATAGAGCTGAGGGTATAGCTCGGAGGTAGAGCGCCCCTGAGTTCAATCCCCAGTACCGCAAAAAAAAAAAAAAAAAAAAAAAAGAAAAATTCCAATTTCCTTCCAGCTGAACTGAGGCGAAAGGGTTTTGGTCAAATGTCAGCTGGAGGGCTTTGGGGCTGGCCCCTGGGACGGGCGCTGCCTGCCGTGCGGCCCAAGGTGGCAGGCCTGGGGCAGAGCTGGGGGGGCGCCGTGGAGACCCCGAGATGAGGGAGCAAGACAGAGACCAGGAGGCACACAGACAGAGACACACCGAGAGACTGTCAGAGACGCCAAGGCCGGAATGGGGACTCGTGAGGCAGAGGGAGGAGAGGCTGGGGCCGGGCATGGTGGAGCCTGCTTGTAATCCCAGCACTTGGGAGGCTGAGACAGGAGGATCCGGGTTCGCAGCCAGCCTCAGCTACTTAGTGAGGCCCTCCGCAACTTAGGGAGACCCTGTTTCAAAGTAAAGAATGAAAAATAGGACTAGGGGTGTAGCTCTGAGGTAGAACACCCTGGGTTCAATCTCCAGTACCGCAAATAAATAAATAAATAAATAAACAAATAAATAAAAATAAATGAATAAATAAATAAATAAAATGAAGAATAAAGTCAGGCGTGGTGGCACACGCTCCCAGCATTTGGGAGGCTGAGACCGGAGGATCCGGGTTCGCGGCCAGCCTCAGCTACCTAGTGAGGCACTCCACAACTTAGTGACACTCGGTTTCAAAATAAAGAATAAAAAATAGGGCTGGGGGTATAGCTCGGAGGTAGAATGCCCCTGAGTTCAATCCCTAGTACCGCAAAAAAAAAAAAAAAAAAAAAAAAGAAAAGAAAATGCCTCTGGGTTCAATCCCTAGTACTGCAAAGAAAGAAGGAAAGAAAGAGTAAAATAGTGCTAGTGGTGTAGCTTGGAGGTAGAATGTTCCTGGGTTTAATCCCTAGTACCACAAAGAAGAAGAAAAAGAGGAGGAGGAGAGACTGGGGACCAAGAGCCAGAATAAGTTGGAGAGAGAAAGAGAACTCGAAACAGAAAACCCAGAGGCCCAGACAATCACGGAGAGTCAGGGAGGCCGCGGCCGAGAGGCAGAAGCGTGACACAGGCCAGCCGCAGCAGTAAGGACAGGGCAGCCTGTGGAGTGCGCCCGCGCGCCCGCCCCCCTCAGACCATTTGTGTTATTCCCGCTTTACAGATGGGGAAACTGAGGCCCGCTGTGGTGAACTCTTGGGAGGCCGAGAGCTGAGGACTGGGGGAGATACTCGAGGAGTGAAGGAAGGTCCGAGCTGGGCCGGTTTCTAAGGGGGTCAACGGAGCAAGCGGTAGCCATGGCAGCGAGGGGGGCTCACTCCCGCACCTTGCCTTCAGCCGTTGACTGTATGGGCTTCCTGCCTGACAACCTGGCCCCGACCCCTCCGCACACCTGGACGGGGGTCCAGCTCCCAGCTGCCCCGAGGCCTCCTGACCCGTCTCCCTGGCCGCTGGTCTCAGGGCTGGCAGGAGCCCTCCCTCTGCGGCGGCTTCCCGGAGGGAAGTGACCTCAGTTTGGGGGCACCCAGGCCCTGTGAGGCGGTCATGGGACATCCTGTCAGGTGGGGGCAGGGGGCTGGGCTTGGCTGAGCACCTGCTCGTATCAGTCCCCAGGGGGGACCTTACCCCGAACCCCCAAGCTCCAGAAATAAGAACTGCCATCAGCACCGCCCACTCAGAGGGCATGCTCTTTTTTTTTTTTCTTTTGGTACTGGGGATGGAACTCAGGGGGCGTTCTATACCTGAGCTACACCCGAAGCCCTTTTTGTTTCTTTAATTAATTAATTAATTAATTAATTAATTTATTTATTTATTTATTTATTTATTTATTTATTGTGGTACTGAGGATTGAACTCAGGGGCATTCTACCTCCAAGCTATATCCCAGCCCTATTTTTTATTCTTTATTTTGAAACCGGGTCTCACTAAGTTGCAGAGTGCCTCACTAAGTAGCTGAGGCTGGCCGCGAACCCGGATCCTCCGGTCTCAGCCTCCCAAAAGCTGGGATTACAAGCGTGCGCCACCACGCCCAGCTCTTTATTTTTATTTTGAAACAGGGTCTGGCTAGGTTGTAGAGGGTCTTGCTAAGTTGCAGAAGGCTGGCCTTGAACTTGCGGTCCTCCTGTCTCAGCCTCCCAAGTACCCGGCTTCTCTTGAGTTCAATAACCTCTTAACAATCCCGCGAAGTCTTAAGATTACCCCGTCTTAGAGGGGAGAGAGCAGGCCCAAAGAAGTTTGGGGACGCGCCCAAGTTTACAAGTGACCGGCCTCTCAGAACCCTCCCAGGTGGCCCGGCTCCGCTCTCCTAAGCCTGGGTTTTGGGGGGAGGAAACTGAGGCACAGAGGTTACCCGGCAAGACATGGCTGCAGCTTGGAAACTTCTGGAACAGCTGCCTTTTCCCTGGACCCCTTGGCTGGCCGAGGCCCTCCTCTGACAACCACAATGGCGGAGGCAGCAGTAACAGTAATGCCCGCCAGGGCCCTGCGGCGTCTCCACCTGCACCACCGCTCTGGGCGGGGGGCAGAATCGGCTTGCCACATGGGGAAACTGAGGCTCCTTGAGAAGCCAGGGAAGTGTGCCGGGGCCCTGGCCAGGCCGGGGTCACACTGCGGCCTGCGGGTCCGGGCTGCACGTGCTCCTGCTCCCCTGGGATCCATAACCGCAGGAGCGCTTCCCTGCAAACTCCCCCCCGGGGCTCTTCAGGGAAGCCGGGCCCATTAGTGGTTTGTGCACCGGCCAAGCTCCCTGGGCTCTCTGGGGGCTGCGGTGTGGCTGCGGCTGCGGTGGTCACCAGCCAGCAGGAGGAGAGGGGAGGAGGGGGGTGGGTCTGCAGACCCGCCTGGGGAAGCCGAGGAGCCCAGATTCCCACGCTTGCACATCAGATGCCCTGGCCAGGAATGGAGGGGCAGTCAGAAGGGGCGGACAGTCCTCCACTGCGGGTCTGTGCAAGGGACAGAACCCTAACACTAAATAAACTAACAGAAACCTTCACAAGCACAGAGGGCCTGCCACCTGCCAGGTGCTGCTCTCAGGGATTTGCATAAACCGACTGTGTGTGTGTGTGGGGGGAGGGTACTGGGGATTGAACCCATTCTACCTCTGATCTACATCTCCAGCCTATTTTTTAACTTTTATTCGTTTTGAAACTGGATTTCACTAGGTTGCCAAGAGTCTCGCTAAGTTACTGAGGCTGTCCTCGAACCTGTGATCCTCCGGTCTCAGCCTCCCAATACTGGGATTACAGCTGCGTGCTAACATACCTGGCTTGCATAAGCCCACTCAATCCACAAAGTCATTCTGTGGGGGCAAACACCACTTTTATTACCGTTTTGTACAAATGCTGAGTGGGCACAGAGAGGTGAAGTGACTTGCCTGAAGCCACACAGCTCCTAAGGGGCAGGATATGAACTTCTCCCCACTTCCTCTGTCCCCACTCTGGCTTGTGCAGACTCTTATGGTGGCCTGGATCCTTGTAGTAGCCCCTTCCCTGCATCCCAGCTTCCTCCCTCTGCATCCCGTGGTACGTTCTTACATGACAGCCGAGGGATTTTTCAGACTCAAGTCTGACCTCCTTAGCTCAACACCCATCAATGGCTCCCTAGTACCCTTAGGATCAGTCTCAGCTCCCGAGATCAGGCTTCAAGGCCCATCACAAGTTACCTGTGCCTCCAGCCTAACCACACCGAACTCCCGCCCTGTTCTTAACACACCAGGTGTGGTCACGCCTCTGGGATTTACAGGTGCGGTCATTTCCCTCTCTGTGAGCGCCTGCTCAAGCTTCCTGGCTCAGCATAAGCCCCATGTCCTCTTGGAACCTCAGGGAGAACTGCTCCTTGCCTGGGGCTCCTGAAGCACCTGGATCCCCCGCAGTACCCCGTGAATGCATGGGGCTCCCCAGGCTCCCTTTAGCCTCCTGCGCTCCCTCCGGGGCCAGAAGCCGGGGACCGGGTTCAAACGTACAAAGATGGAGGCGTGACCAGGTGCACACAGGGGAGCCCAAGAAATGCCACGTGTGACCAGGCTGGACCTGCAAGTCGCAGGACGGGGCTTTGTTCTGGTCTCCACGCTATTTACATAAAAACAAAACAAAATAGTGACCGGCATTTAAAAATTGGGACTGACTTATACACGTCTGGATTTCCCAAATCCCCAAATATCAAAAGATGCAGTCACAAGGATTGGCCTCCTTGGCCATGGGTAACAGGAACTGAGTTGCGGTCACCTCGCTCATGCCTTCGAGTATTTATTGAGTACCTACTGCATACCAGGCACCTGATTCCAGGACAGTTATAAACCTCTGGCTTCCCGCCGCTGCATGCATACCTGTCCATCGCATGGGCTCAAAAAGCACCTGAATTTGTAGCCTCTGTAGGTGGGAAACTGAGGCTCAGAGAGAGAAACTTAGCCGAGATCACGGAGCCAATTAGAGGAAGAGTTTTTTTTTTGTTTTGTTTTGGTATTGGGCATTGAGTCCAGGGTCATCCATCTCTGAACTATACTCCCAGTCCTATTTTATTTGTTTTGAAACAGGGTTTCACTCGGATGCTGAGGGTCTCATTCAGTTGCTGAGACTGTCTTTAACCCTGAGATCCTCCTGTCTCAGCCTCCCAAGTACTGGAATCACAAGCGTGTGTCACCAGCTGGGGACAGATCTTGAACCCACCCGGGCCCCCTGACTGCCTCTTCTTCGGCATCAGAGGACCAACAAATTGGCACAAATGAATATTTGCTCCCCAGAACGGAGCAACATAGAGGGGGCGACACTCCCCCCCCCAGCCTTGGCCGTGATTTCAGGTAAACTGCGTCCCCTGTCCCCCGCCTGCAGCTGGAGGGGGAGGGACAGAAGCTCTGCTTGTCACTGGAAGAAGAGGCGGCTGCTGGCAGGACCGTCTTGGCCGCCTCTTTTGACTGCTGGCTCCTTTGTCCCGCATTTCAGAGCGCTTGCTCCAGGGCCCGCTGCCTGTGAGTCCCCATCACTGACCTGCCACTGCGGGCTGGGCAGCCTGGAGTCGCTCCAGAGGGAGGAGCCGGGAGAGGGACAGGCCCTTGGCCAGGATGGCAGAGCAAGCACACAGCGTGCAGGATCTGCAGGAGCCCCAGCCCCTCCTGGCTGCCCGGCCTCCAGCATCAGCCCACCCCCACCAGGGCAGAGTGCCCAGGGTCAGGGGTTTGTGGCTGTCCTGTTTCGTGTGGCATTCCTGCTACTTGGAACAGCGGCTGGCCCATTAGCAGGTACTCATCAAATTTCTGTTCAGTGGCCAAGCATGGGGGCGCACACCTGTAATCCCACTACTTGGGAGGCTGAGACAGGAGAATCACAGGTTCCAGGCCAGCCTCAGTAAATTAGTGGGACTCTCAGCAGCCTAGCAAGACTCTGTTTCAAAAGCAAAAAAATCAATAAATAAATGAAAAGGGCTGGGGGTGTAGCTTGGAGGTAGGATACCCCTGGGTTCAATCCCCAGTACCAAAAAAAGAAAGAAAAAAATTCCTTTCAGCACAGGATATCCCTATTAGCACAGGATAGGTGCTGGTGTTGGGTCCA
This sequence comes from Graphiurus murinus, assembly GCA_004027655.1. Taxonomy (NCBI): domain Eukaryota; kingdom Metazoa; phylum Chordata; class Mammalia; order Rodentia; family Gliridae; genus Graphiurus; species Graphiurus murinus. The sequence goes on from PVLC010018604.1 coordinate 12,011, forward strand.
TATTACAGGCGGGGAAACTGAGGCTTGGAAAGGGAGTGTGGCTTCCCCAAAGTCACAGCCCTCCCTCCCCCCACACCAGCGAGTTTCTGGGAGGGGGCTTGGAGCCTGGGCCTCGGCAGTGCGGCTCCTGGGGGCAGCAGGACAGGAATCTGGGCCCCAGGATCTTGGCTGAGTGGACCCATGGGGCGGGGGCAGTTGTCTGGGGACCTGGCCCTGTCCTGGGGACTCGGTACTGCTGGCGCGACGCTGGGTGTGAGCAGAGCCAGGAGGCCCCTTCGCACCTGCACACCTGGAGCTCCAGCGGGCAGGGGCGGGACCCTGTTGCCTGCTTGCTGAATGGACGCCTGCACTGCCAGTCCTGCCTGCCCCCTCCAATCACCTCCTCTTATCCCTCCCGAACAATCCACCCGTTTTTTTTGGGGGGGGGGGTTTACTAGGGATTGGACCCAGAGGCATTTTTACCTCTGAGCTATATACGCCTACCACTTAAAAAAAAAATTTTTTTTTTTTTAATTTTGAAACAGGGTCTCACTAAGTTGCCCAGGGTCTTGCTAAATTGCTGAGACTGGCCTCGAGTCTGCAATCTCCCTGTCTCAGCCTCCCAAGTACCAGGATGACCGGCGCGTGCGCCACCAGTGCGCCTGGCTGGGTCCCCCCATCCTAACCCCACTCCTTCCCCACGGCGGTCTCCGCCACCTGCTTCATCTTCAGGGCGGACTCCATCACTCCGCGGCAAGGTGGGGCTGGGGGGGATGGGAGGAAGCAGGGGGGGAGGGGTGCGAACCCCCGAGGAGCCGGAAGGGGCGGCGAGCCAGGACCCCCTCCCCACCCTCCCGGGCCGGGCTGGGCGCGATGCGCGGCGCTGTCCAAGGTACCGGGCGCCTGGACCTGCGCGGGGCGGCGGGGTCGGGGTCCGAGGGGTGTCCGCGGCCCGCGCGGTGGCTCGCACCCGCAGGTGCCCGTGGCCGCCCGCCTGCTCCGGCCCCAGCCTCCGAGGGGAGGGCCCGCGATCACAGAGGCGGGTCCCCAGGGCCTGGTGGCTAAAGGGCAGCAGCTGGCAGCCCGGGAGGCTCCCTCCCCCGCCCCCGGACACCGCCATTCCCGGTCCCCAGGTGCCTGTTCCTTCCGCCGGTTCTATTTGCCAGAACCACAGCCTCCTCCTCCAGGAAGGCCTTCTCTCAGCGCCCCGGGCTCAGGCCGCCCAGACCACTGGGGGAGAGGGGACCTCTCCTGAGGCGCTCAGATCTTTTTACTACGTGCAAAACAGCGTTTTCTGAGCTTCCTGCACCGTCTCTCGTTTTAATCCTCCCAGCACCCTTGCAGGCAGGGATGAGTAGTAGCAGCAGTAGTAGTAGTAGTATTTTTATGTGGTACTGGGGATTGAACCCAGGGGTATTCTACCTTTGAGCTAAACCCCCAGGCCTATTTTTTTATTCTATATTTTGTAAAAGGGTCTCACTAAGTTGCAGAGGGCCTAAGTAGCTGAGGCTGGCCGTGAGCATGTGATTCTCCGGTCTCAGCCTCCCAAGTATTGGGATTACAAGTATGCACCATTCCCCCCAGCCCTGGCCCTTTTTTTGGTTTTATTTTGAAACAGGGTCTCAGTACATTGCTGAGGCTGTTCTTGAACCTGTGGTCCTCCTGTATCGGCCTCCCAAGTTCTGGGATTACAGGTGTGTGCCACCACGCCTGACTTGGATCTATCTTTCTTTTTTTCTTCCTTCCTTCCTTCCTCCCTCCCTCCCTTCCTTTCTCTCTCTCTCTTGCGCGCGCGCTGGGAATTGAACCCAGGAGCATTCTACCTCTGAGCGACACACCAAGCCCTATCTTATTTTTTATTTTGAAATAGGGTCTCACTAAGTTGCGGAGGGCCTCACTAAATAGCTGAGGCTAGCTGCAAACCTTCAATCCTCCTATCTCAGCCTCCCAAGTACTGAGATTACAAGCGCTCAGTACCACGCCCAGCCCCAGCCCTATTTTTAATTTTGAAACAGGGTCTCACTAAGTTGCTGAGAGCCTCACTACATTGCAGAGGCTGGCTTCGAACCTACGATCCTCCTGTCTCAGCCTCTCAAGTACTGGGATTACAGGTGTGTGCCACCACGGCTTGGATTATTCTTATCCCCACTTTACAGAGGAGGACACGGGAGCACAGAGAGGTTGAGTTGCTCGGCCATTGTCACACAGCCTGCAAGGGGCCAGGCTAGAGTTCAGATCTGTGTCTGCCGGCCTCAGGATAGAGGGCCCGGTGTTACCGTTCTCATGACTCCCATTTGCCTTTCATTCCACCGGACTCTGAAATTGACTCGATATCAATTGATTAGACTCTGAATTGACTGATGCCTGATTTTGCCCTTTCCTCTGGGGCCCCAGGACTCAGCCCAGGCCCGGTCCTGGGTCAGCAGCAAAGGCTACTAAACGCGGATGACAAAGAACTCGTAGTAGCCAGCGAGGCTCCCGGAGCTGGACACGCAGAGGCCAGAGGAATGGGTCTGTCATGATGGAAACAGGCGTGTGACAGTGGTCGCAGGGGACACCCATCCCCCGCCCCTGATGTCAGGCCCAGCCCCAGGGGTCCTGTAACCAGGGAGCTGAGCCCCGGAGGCCCCCAGGGTAACTGGCTGTCCCTGCCTCGGCTCACACTCTGACAACAAGCCAGGGAGGACCCCCCAAGGGGGAGGGGGAAGCCATCGAATGCCACCTTGCCTGCTCTCCTTGGGGCCTCCTTGGGAAGCCTGCGCTCCAGCTTGGGATCGATAGGCTGTGTGGCCTTGGGCAAGTGTCTCACCCTCTCTGGGCCTCAGTCTCCCCATCAGGATCCTAACTGCTAGGGGTACTTTCAGGGAAAGTGTCTCCTGATGGGGTCGCGTCACTTGGTCTCCCTACAGCCTCCTGTCATCAGACACCACCTTCCCCTGAGGGCAGGGACTCGGGAAAGGATGTAGGTCCGGGATTGCTGAGACCAGCCGCCCCTTGTCCCTCGGGTACAACTGTGGGTGGTCCCCAGCCTGGGGACGGTCCCTCCCCTGGCCTCCCCGGTCCTCGGCAGTGCCATCCTCCGAATGGGTAAGGGTTGCGGCAGATGGAGAGGAAGAGGAAAGCCAGTAGAGAGGTGCCCGCCCGTCCCCGGCTCCACAAGGCCAGGGCGCCTGGAGCTGCCCGTGGGAAAGAGCTGTCACCCTCCGCCTAGCCGCGTGCTCTGGGGGACGCCCCTGGAGACCACGGCCCCAAAGGCCCGGGGGTGGGAGGTGAGGAGGCAGAGAGTCACCCCAAGCCTGTCCCCACAGCTGGTGGGAGTGGCCCTTCACCCCAAGATCCTGTAGGCTCCAGTGCTGGACCTTCGGGGCAGATCCTGACCTCGGCCCCAGCCCCGGCCTGTTCATCCGGGCCCTGCCTGGAAGACAGGGCCGTTTCGGGGCGGCCGAGCCCAAGGCCTAGCCAGGGGATTACCAGCGAGGAGCACTGCCAAGCCAGAAGCGTCTAGTCCTTCACCTCGGGCTCTGTCCCAGCTGTTAATTATAACATCGTGGGGCCCAGGGTCACCGTGTCCTGCCTCCACGTGCAGGGTGGCTTCCAAGGGGACCACCCCGCTCCTTCTGCGGAGTATCCAGGACACAGCCAGGGAGGGCGGGGGCCAGGCCCGGCCCCCCGAGCAGCCTGAAGCCAGGGCAACCTGCAGCCACCTGCGGGGGAGGCTCCTGGACGGGCGTTTGTGTGTGAGAGGTGGACAGCCAGGCTGCACCGTGCGCCCGAATGCAGGGGCTCCTGCGCTCTGGCACACCCCACAAGGCATGCACATGCCTCCTGGATGTCCCCAAACCTACCCCGTTCTGCCCTTCAGTGGGTTAAGAAGATGTTAGGTCAGGGTCGGTCAACTGTAGCCCTGGGCTGAACCCACCCACCACCTGCTTTTGTAGAGCTCAGGAACTAAGAAGGGCTTTTACTTTTTTTTCTTTTTGGTACTGGTGATTAAACCCAGGGGCATTCTACCTCTGAGCTACATTCCCACCCCTTTTTCCTTTTTATTTTGAAACAAGGTCAGTTGTTGAGGGCCCCCTCTTAAGTTGTCAGAGGTTGGCCTTGAACCTGCGATCCTCCTGTCTCAGCCTCCTAAGAACTGGGATTACAGGCATGCATCACCGCAGCCAGTTATGTTTTTTTTAAGTGGTTGAAAAGAAGACTATCTCAGGAGCCGTGAAAGTCATATGACATTGACGTTTCAATGTCCACACGGCCGCCCTCCCTCATCTGCATAGCGTCTGTGGCTGCCGCCAGGTTTGAGTGGTTAGAGCTGAAGACTGCGGGTGCCACAAGGCCAAAATATTTACCATCTGCCCTATCAGAAAAGTCAGCCAGTTCCCGGATTTGGGTGCCAGGAAAACCAGGCCACGTGCCTATCTCCCCCCAGAACGGAAGTGTGGCTTTGCTAAGCGAATGGAGAATTTCATCACCAGCACGCTTTCTTAGTTTCCACACATACATGCGAGTTTGGGGTTTTACGGTTTTATAGTGTGTGTGTGTGTGTGTGTGTGTGTGTGTGTGTGTGTGTGTGTGTGACACACACTTTCTTTTCAAGGCTAAGGATCTCTTACTCAATTCTTTGGCCTCTACCTGCTGGGTACAGAGCAGGGGACTGGGCGATGTTTGCAGGGATAAATAGGTTTGATTTTCTCTAGCGATCCAACAACCCTGCTCCGGTCCATTTCACAGATGTGGCAACAGAGACCCGGGGTGACGAGGACCCCCCGGCTAAGGTCACCCGGCCAGTCGCTGCAGAGTGGAACCTGGTACTCAGGGCCTGCTCCCTGCTGGCCCTGCTTCTCTTCTGGACCTTGAACAATAAACGAGGTCCAAAAGTCCTTTCTTGACATTGTTCTCCTGAATAAAGTGGGCACCCACCTCAGCGCGCCTTCCTGCCTGCCTGCCTGCCCGCTCTCCAGCAGATTCCCAGGCTTCCCAGGGCCCGGCGGCCCAACAGGTTCCCCGGCCCTCCTCTCTCGCTGGGGGTGCTGGCAGACACCCAGGAGCCGGCAGCGAGATGAGAGCTTTTTCCCTTTTCCGGAAAACAGGGGCAGGTGCGCAGTACAGGCCCTGGAAAGTCCTGGGGGGGTGCGGGGGAGCGGCCGGCGCTGGACTGGGGGCCCGGGGGGCTGCACTGCAGAAGGGGGTGCTGTTAGGACCTGGGTCCCGCTGAAAGGGACGGAGGGAGTCTAGGAATTGGAACTCAAGGCAGGTGCTGGGACTAGAAGAGGGACCCAGAAGGGGAGGGCATCAGGGGCAAAGTTGCCAACATGGCGGCCTCGGGGGGGGGTGTCTGACTCGGCATCTAAGGACAGCCCCCCCAATTAAAAAGTTAGTCCTGGAAAATGTCTAGGGCCACCATTAGCTCTGAGTTTGCAAAATGCCCAGTCACCAGGCAAGGAGAAACCCAGACCCCTGCCCTGCACTGCCAGGATGAAAACTCAACACTTCCAGTTTCCCTGTCAGGACCTCGTACTCCTCTGGAAGAACGGGCACGAGGACTAGAGGGCGACTCCCTGGTTCCTCGGGTCAGAGTCACAGTCCTGTCCTTTCCATGGCTGTTCAGGTCTGTACATCTGCTCCTGGCTCCGACCTCCTCTCCCGCCATCTTCCCCTTGTTCGCTGCCCTCTAAACACAGTGGACTTGAGTGTAGTCTGCTCCTTCCTACCACAGGACCTTTGCACTGGCTGTTGCCGCTGCCCAGAACAATGGCCTCCCTCGCCCATCCTTCAGATCTCTGTTCAGAACACCACTTTTTCAGACTCGCCTTCCCCCTGAGAACCCCTAGACCGGTTAGCTCCTGCTTGCAGACCTGCAGCTGGTAATCTGTGATCAAGATTGCTGGCTTCTAGCCAGGTGTGGTGGTGCACGCTTGTAATCTCTGTACTTGGGAGGCTGAGACCAGAGGATCCAGGTTCGTGGCCAGCCTCAGCTACTTAGTGAGGCCCTCCGCAACTTAGTGAGCCCCTGTTTCCAAATAAAGAATAAAAAAAAAATAGGACTGGGGGTGTAGCTCAGAGGTAGAATGTCCCTGGGTTCTATTCCCCAGTACCGCATAAAAGTAAATAAATAAAAAGATTGCTGGCTTCTTGGAGGGGGCGGGGCCCTCTCTGCAAGTTTTCCCTCCCGTAGGAGACCTCTCCTCAGGACCTGCCTTGCTCCCTGCTGGACTTGGCTGCAGCGAGACGTCAACAAATGGCTGTCTGATGGAATGCAAGAGGGACTGGCAGGTCTGGGGGGCCCTGGATATGAGGTGCCACGTGGGTAACCCCCTGGTTGTGGGGTCTGCACTCCTAGGCCAGGGGATCCCCCTCAGGTAGCCCCGTTGTTCTCGAGTGGCGGTCTGGTGGCACTTTCTGCAGTGATACCAACGATGTTCTAGTTTATGCTGTCCTGCACGGAGGCTGCGGAGCCCTGGGAGAACAGCGAGTGTGCCCAGAGACCAGAATGGATGTTTCACATACTTTTAGCACTTTTAATGGCTGCACAGGATACGTAGCTATCAGATCTGGCAGCCCAGATCTAGAGAAGAGGAAGGGATACTGTCCTCTCTCTGGTGTTCTGTTTCATTTTACTGGAAGCGGAACCCAGAGGCATTCTACCCCCAAGCTACACCTCCAGCCCTTCTCTTATTTTTTATTTTGAAACAGGGTCTCGCTAAGCTGCTGAGGCTGGCCTTGAACCTGCGATCCTCCAGTCCCAACCCCCCAAGGGCTGGGATTCCAGGCCTGCACCGCTGTGCCTGGCTTGATCCATGCAGTTCTCTCATCTAGGGGGTTCACAGGAGTGTCCCCCAATCCCCCAGCTGCTCCTTGAGGGTCACAAACACACCAAGGACTCTGGTAGCTTCTATGAGGCAGGATGTCACCGCTGCCCACCAAGCCTGTCTCGGAGGCCCAGCCAGCAACTCGGCTCGCCACAATGGTGACAAATCCTGGGAGCCAGAGAGTGGGACTGTCACCGTCGTCACCTGTGGCATCACCACTACCATCATCCCGCTCCTGGCACGCACACCAACACCCCCAGGCAGCGCCCACACACACCGCCGCCAAGACTGCCACGAACGACACACCGCCACCAGCCCATGGCACAACCAAAGTCACCGCGGATGCCACCGCACCGTCACCACCTGTCACCACCACCGTCATCTCCTCCGTGATTACATGACGCCCTGCCCCCGCCACCAGCACAACCATGGCCTCTTCCATCATCTCCTAACCCCGCTGTCGACACCACCCCCCTGCCCCCCAATAATTACCACCACCACCGCTGCACCCAACATTGCCCTACACCTGCAGCCAGCCAGGTACCACCGCTCTGGGCCTGGAACCCAACCCCCTGGGCTTAAACCCCAGCGCTGAGCCCAAGTCACTCAGCTTCCGGGAGACTCAGTTTCCCCATCTGTAAAATGGACTAACACCAGTAACCCGAGGATGGATGATAACACCGCCCGCGATTGGCGTAGAGAGATAAAGGAGGAGGCGCATGCGCGAGCGCAAACGCCGGGCCAGGTGCGGCTGGGAGCGATATGGGTCTCTCCTTGCAGAAGAGACACGGAGGCTCAGACAGGTGAAGCAGTTTGCCCAGCCCCCCCGCCCCCCAATCCTGCTAAGTCTGCGCTGGAACCCAGGCCTTAGACTGGACTAGGCTGGACGGCCGCTCTCTCTGTCTGCGGTCCAGGCCCCCTCTTCTGGGGTGCTGCTTGGTGGGGTTTGGGGGGGCCCTGCTGCGAAAGGCGGTGGCCACAGGTCGTCTGGGGGAGGGGAGGGGTCTGCTCACCTGTGTCCTGGCGAAACTGGTGCATGGACTGCAGGTCGATGACGTAGGGCACCAGCTGCGCGTCGACCTGCCCCAGGACCACGGAGCCCCGCGCGTCCTCCTTGAGCACGTTCTCGATGTGGTGGCACACGGTGGCCGTGTAGGGTCGCCAGCGGCTGTGTTCATTCAACCACTCCCACACCACCACCCGGGCCACGTTCTGCGGCGGGAAGCCCAGCCCGTTCACGGGGACCATCACGCCCTGGCCTGGCCGCGACATGGCCGCTGCCGCCCGGGGGGCCAGGTCCCCGCGCCCGGGGCCCAGCTCCTCCCGGGCCGGCAGCGCAGGGAACTTCCTTTCTCTCCGGGGCGCAGAAGGCTGTCTGCGGCCTCCTTCTGTCTCGGGCGGCTCTCCCGAGGCCTACAGGCCTCTCGGTTCAGGGACAGTGGGGTGGCGATCCCGGCCCCAGGCGGGCGCCCCTGCCCGGCGGAGCTGTCTCAGTGCGGGGCGCCGTCCCGGCAGGCCGGCGTCTCGGGGTCACTCGCTGCCCTGCGCTCAGGCGCGGCTTGGGCTCTGCGTCCAGCCTCCTCCCCGCTGTCTCGGTCCTCTCCTTCCCCGCCACGCAGGGCCCGTCACCGGGAGGCCCCAGCCCGCTGCTCTCTGCGGCGCTCGGCAGCCCTCTGCGTCCCGGACCCTGCGCCTGGCTTCAGTGGGGCGGCCCGCCGACGGCTCCGGTCCAAGGGGGCGCCCCTGCTCCCCAGCTCCCCTCTGCACGGCGGGCGTCGCGGAGGGCCTGGGTGGTCGCAGGTCGCACCGGGGAGGGGTGCGGCGCGGACCCGCGGCGGGCGCGCCGAGGCTGCGGCTCCGGAGCTGGGCCCGGGGACCCAGGGGCCGAGGGGGGCGGGGGCCCGTGGGCACGCCCCACCCCACTCGTGCTCGCGACCTGCCAGGAGACAAGAAGGGGAGAGGGCCCTTTAAGAGGAGAGCAGCACCCCCTCCCCCTTCCCAGGAGAGCGTCGGTTCGCTGGAGAACAATGGGGCCGCGATGGGGGGCGGCGAGGGGGCCTCGGGGGTCGCCCCGCCAGCGTCCCCCGCGGGCAGCCCGAGCGGAGAGGCTGGGGGCGCGGCTTTAGGCCACTCCCGGCCTGCAGGGCCCCCTCCGCGGCCGCCGAGCGCCCCCCGGCCCGGGCCCGCGCGCTGCCGGGGATGCGGGGGGCGCGGGATGCGCTGCGGGCGCGGCCGGGGCCCCTCGGGGGTCGCGGCACCCAGGGGGGCGAAGCCCGATGGTCGCCGCCTCCCGCGCCAGGGGGTCGCGCCGCCCTCCCCGGCCCCGACCTCCCGCAACCGCGCGCGGACCCGCCGGCGCCGGGGGTGGGGTCCCCAGCACCCCGCGCTCACCGCCTCTCAGCGCCCGGCTCGGCTCCCGCTCGCGCTCCGGCACCGCCGCCTCCCGGCTCCTCCCGGGCAGAGGAGGGAGCGGCGATCCCGCCTCCGCGCCCTTCCCCGCCCGCCGCCGCCGCGGGGACACACCGCCCGCCGCCCGCCGCCCGCCCGACCGACGGACGCACGCAGCAGCGGGCGGGACGCCGGGACCCCGCGGCTGGGAGGCGGCGGCGGCGGCGCTGGGGGGGGGCGGGGGAGGAGGAAGGGGAGGAGACAGATCTCGGCCCTGTGCGCTGCCGGCGCCGACACGCGAGTCGCCGGGCGCCCCAAATCCTCCGCTAGGCCCGCCTGGCGCCCCACGACTCCTGCTGACCCCCGGCAGGACGCGAGGCGGGGAGTGGGGGCCTCCAGGGGTCACCTGCTTCTGTCTTTTTTTATTATCTTGGCGTTCCGGTTGCCAGGTTCAGGGCCCGGCACACAGTAGGTGCTCAATAAATGCTTGGATGAATGGAGAGAGACCGCTCAAGGGGAGCTTTCAAGGCATTCTAGGGCAGCCCCCGTCTCTCCTCGCAGGATTTCTGGGGGCGGGAAGGGGCTGGCAAGGCCCATTTCATGGAATCTGCCCCGTAGGTACAGCAAGAAGGATGATCAGAGAGAGTAGGAAACAGGCCTCGGGCGCACAGCGGCTCAGAGCACAGCCGCAGCCGTCCCTCGGTGCTCCAACAGGACCCAGGGGGTCCTCCCAGAGTCTGCTCGCCACAGCGCCCACCTGCTCCAGGTGAGAGACGTGATTACTGCACCCGGTCTCAGCCAAGGGAGGGCACAGAGCCAAGGAGCCGAGGCCTGGGGGAAGAAATTCAGGGCAGCCTCAACTGCTGTGGTGGCACACACCTGTAATCCCAGCACTTGGGAGGCTGAGAAAGGAGGATTGCAGATTCAAGGCCAACCTCAGCAACTTATTGAGACCTTCAGCAACCTAGTGAGATGCTGTCTTCAAATGAAAAATAAAAAAAGGACTGAGGGGCGTTGTAAGCTTGGAGATAGAATGCCCTTGGGTTCAATCCCCAGTACCGAGAGAGAGAGAGAGAGAGAGAGAGAGAGAGAGAGAGAGAGAGAGAGAGAGAAAGAGCTACATGTAGAGCCGGGTGTGGTGGCACACACTTGTAATCCCAGTACTTGGGAGGCTGAGACAGGAGGATCCGGGTTCGCAACCAGCCTCAGCTACTTAGTGAGGCCCTCCGCAACTTAGTGAGACCCTGTTTCAAAATAAAGAATAAAAATAGGGCTGGGGGTGTAGCTTGGAGGGAGAATGTCCCTGGGTTCAATCCCCAGTACAAAAAAAAAAAAAAAAAAAAAAGGAAGAGCTACATGTAAACCATAGGTGTTCCATAAGTGCTGGTTGAGCATTTAGCTGGGTGGATGGGAGGCCGGCAGTAGCAGAAGCTCAAGTGTTAACGGACTTGGTAATGGTCCGTCTCCCCCTCCTCCTCCAGCGAGCTCCATGCAGCCAGGGACACTGCTCAGCGGGGAGGGGCGGCTGTGTCCCGGAGCTCCAGTCCAGGCGGGCGTGGCTATCTGGGGGTCAGTGGCCTGTCTGGGCTCCTGCCCAGAGCGGCCGGCCTACACGCCCCTGCCTGCGGGGGCAGAGGTGATGAGGCCAGGCTGAGGACCGGCGCTCAAGGCCGCCTCCCGGAACCGAGCTCTCCAGCAAGGTCTGCAGGGACACCGCTCCAACGGGCCCTGAGCGCTGGGATTTCAGCCCCGACTCCACCGCTGGCTCTCCGGGGTTCCTGAGGACTCCCCCGGCCCAGGCAAACTTCGTGTCTGCCACTTTTTGTTGGTGGAGGGGATTCTAGTGTTTGGCAGATTCTTCTTTTTTCTTTTTTCTTTTTCTTTTTGGAACTGGGGATTGAACCCAGGGACATTCTACCTCTGAGTTACACCCCCAGCCCTATTTTTATTCTTTATTTTGAGACAGGGTCTCACTAAGTTGTGGAGGGCCTCACTAGGTAGATGAGGCTGGGCGAGAACCCGGATCCTCCTGTCTCAGCCTCCCAAGCGCTGGGATTACAAGCGTGCGCCACCACGCCTGGCTTCACCCATCTCTCTTCATCCTTCCATCCATCTACTGATAAAATCTCGTGCATGAAATATCCTCCCTCCCTCCTTCCCTCTTCCTCCCTTCTTCCCTTTCTCCTTCCTTTCCTTCCATCCATCCTTCCTCCCATCCATCCATCCATCCATCCATCCTTAAACAGCAGACCACTCTGGGTGGTGCGCCGAGATGCAAAGGTAATCCCAACAGCCCCACCCTCGCCTCCCTGGATCTGAGTCTAGAGGGAGTCAGAAATGCATCAAAGGCTAGGTGTTACGGCACACGCTTGTAATCCCAGTACTTGGGAGGCTGAGGCAGGAGGATCACAAGCTCCAGGCCGGCCTCGGCAACTTAATGAGACCCTTAGCAACTTACGGAGACTGTTTCAAGAACCAAAAATTGTAAAGGGCTGGAGGGTGGGGCTGGCTGGCAGTGTGGCGCATGCCTGTAATCCCAGTACTTGGGAGGCTGAGACAGGAGGATGGAAAGTTCGAGGCCAGCCTCGGCAAGTACCGAGACTCTTATCAACCTATCGAGAGCCTGTATCAAAATAAAGATAAAAATAGGGCTGGGGGTGTAGCTCAGAGGTAGAATGTCCCTGGACTCAATCACCAGTAAAACACACACACACACACACACACACACACACACACACACACACGGGCTAGGGGGTCCAGTGTTGTGGTGCAGCCTGCAATCCCAGTACTTGAGAGGCTGAGACAGGAGGACCACAGGTTCAAGGACAGTCTCAGCAACTTAGTGAAACCCTGCTTCAAAATTTAAAAAAAGGAGGGGGTTGGGGTGTAGTTTAGAGGTAGAATGCCCCTGGGTTCAATCCCCAGTACCAAAAGAAAGAAAGGAATCCGAGAATCTCACCAAGTAGGATTACAAATTCTGGCCGGGCCGTGACAGCAGTTCCAGTGACCGTGATACCATGGATGGAAATCTAGGGTGTCAGGAGGGGTCTTTGGGGTGTGGGACATTCCGGGGGTCCCCCGAAGGACCCATCAGCCTTGGTGTAGCCAAAGAGGACCAGAGACGGAATGAGGCAGACAAAGGACCTGAAGGCTAGTGCCACCGGAGACGGAGACGGGCCGGGCAGGAGGAGCCCCGGGCCCACGAAGCCCATCCGGGCCGCTCTGCAGGCCCCGAAGCCCACAGTGGCTTTGGGGTTTTATCCCACAAGCCACGGGAAACAACTGAAGGGGATTTGCTAGGATTTGATTTGGATTTGAAAGAGCTTCAAGGAGCCAGGCTTCGCTGAGCGCCTGCTGTATACCCAGTCTGGTCTAGTAGGGCCCGGAAGGGACGCAGAACCCAGAACAGGCTGGTGGCACCGAAGCCCATCTGGGGGTCGTGTACAACGAGGGTTCCTTCCCCGGGGGTACTTGTCACCCTGTCCCTCCTCCCTGGACCCACGAGTGACAACTTTCCGGAGTGGGTCTCCTGAGCCCGCCGTGTCCTGGGGTGTGCAGACGCCGCGGTTTCCTTCCACACTGGAGAAAAGGCTTAAGTGGAAAACGGGGAGCGGAGTGAGAAAGACTGTCGGGGTGTCTTGGGGGCTGAAGAGTCCGTAGGACTGACAACAGGGGACCTCAGGTGCAGGCCGTGGCGGGGGCGAGTAGCTGAGGAACTAGAGGAGCCCCAGAAGGCGACATCCGCGGCTGGCCCTGGCACCCGAGGAGGCAGGCTCTGTCCTGGCGGCCCCGGTGGCCACGTGTCCTGGCATGGCCTCTGGAAGCACCATATTCCCACCGAGGACCCAGATTCCAGGCCTTGCCCTGAAATTCATATTCGGTGAGTGGGGCCTGAGCATCTCCGGGCAACATGAAGGCTCCTGGCCTCTCCCAGGACCCCCCTGGGGGCCTTGAAAGTGCCCAGAGCCGGGTATGGTGGCGCATACGTGTGGTGCCAGTACTTGGGAGGCTGAGACAGGAGGATTTGAGGGAGGTTCGAGGCCAACCTCAGCAATTTAGCGAGACCCTGTGTCAAAATGAATTAATAAGCTGGGTGGGGCGGCCCATGCTTGTAATCCTAGTACTTGGGAGGCTGAGACAGAAGGATCACAGGTTTGAAGCCAGCCTCACCAACTTAGCGAGGCCTTCCACAACTTATGAGCCCCTGTTTCCAAATAAGAAATAAAATCGGGCTGGGGATGTTGCTCAGAGGTAGAATGCCTCTGGGTTCAATTCCAAGAACCAAAAAAAAAAAAAAAGAGAGAGAGAGAGAAAAAAACCAACTCACAAAAGTGGGTTAAGAGCCAAGGATCATGGTTAATCCATCTCTTTGTGAACCAAGGTCAAGGATAAAAACAGAGCAGACAGGGGAGGGAGTGTGTGGGGTTGCAATTTTTATCACTACTCAGGAAAAGTATCACTGAGGCCCTGAGGTGACCTCTGAGCCCAGGCTGGAAGGAGGGACACAGAAAGAGACCCGCAGGGAGAGCTGGGGGGGGGTGTCCAGCAGAGTACAGGAAGTGCAAAGGCCCTGGGGTCAGAAGAGTGCTCGGCCCCTCTAGGAAGGGCTGGGAGGTCACTGCAGGAGAGAGGGAGTGTGGTCCAGTGTCTGGAGGAGTCCTTGAGAAGGGAGGAGTTGAAGCAGGCATGGGGAGGGAAGGAGAGAGACAGGAGAGGAGGAAAGAGAGGGAGGGCATCGCTGGGCCTGGATCCTGAGTCTCCCCTCCCTAGCCATTGGCTGTTCAACGTCTCCTGGGATTCTGTGAAACACCGGCTTCCCTGGGACAGTCTAACCGGGTTTCTAGTCCTCCGCGGTCAACTCGCTGCCTCAGGGTCAGAAGCTGTGCCTCGGGGTTCTTCCCAAGAGGTTGAGTGAGAGAAAGCAAGAGCCGGGCGTGGTGGCGCACACCTGTAATCCCTGTACCTGGGAGGCTGAGACAGGAGGATCGAAGGTTGGAGGACAGCCTCAGCAAGTAGTAAGACTCTTATCAACCTAGCGAGACCTTGTTTGTAAATAAATAAAATCGGGCTGGGAGTTGCAGCTTGGAGGTAGAATGTCTCTGGGTTCAAGCCCCAGTACCACACAAGAAGAAAGAAAGAGATAGAGAAAAGGAAAGAAAGAAAAAAAAAAGAAAGAAAGAGAAAAAAGGGAAGAGAGAAAAAAGGAAAGAAAGAAAAGGAGAAAAAATGAAAGAGAAAAAAGGGAAGAAGGAAAAAAGGAAAGAAAGAAAAGAAAGAAAGAAAGAAAGAAAGAAAGAAAGAAAGAAAGAAAGAAAGAAAAAGAAAAAGGAAGGAAGGGAACCAGAAGAGCAGGTGTCAGGAGACCCAGGCCAGCTTCGAGGGACAAGGATACAGATCAGAACTGGCCTGTTCACCGAGCACTCTCTACGGGGGCTTCATGAGGCTTGCTGGATCCCCCAAGAACCCCCAAAGCATTATTCCAGATAAGGCGCCCCCATCCTGTCTCCAACACAGAGGGAAGGGGCCCCGAGAAAGAACTGCGGTGTCGTCGGTGTGACCCCAGGTGCTGAACTTGGTGCTGCTGGGGCGCACAGGGCTGGTCCATCGGGGAGAGGCAGAGGCAAGGAGGAGAGAGGAGTACCCCATCTTTCCCCCACCCCAGGACCCTGACCCCCTCTTCTTCCCCTCTAGAAATGGCTGCTGTGGGGTGAAACGGGAGTGGGTGCAGAGCGCCCCCTGGTGGCCTAGGTGGTCCCTGGTTCTCGTGCTGGAGGGCTTCCCAGGTCATTTATTTTTATGTATTTTTAATTTTTTCTTTTTTTATTGTGGCAAAAAATGCCTAACATAAGGTTTACCATCTTCATCGCTTCTAAGTTTGCAGTTCGGTAGAGTTAGGTAGACTCGCGTTGTTGCGCAGATGAGCTCCAGAAATTTTTCACCCTGCAATGCTGAAACTGTACCTATTTTAAAAACCCACATTGAACGGGGCGTGGTGGCGCGTGCCTGTAACCCCAGTAATTTGGGAGGCTGAGACAGGAGGAGCGCAAGTTTGAGGCCAGGCTTGAACCCAGGGGCAATCTACTTCCAAGCTATACCCCCAGCCCTATTTTTTACTCCTTATATTGAAACAGGGCCTCCCTAAGTTGCAGAAGGCCTCACTATGTTGCTGAGGCTGGCTGTGAACCTGTGATCTTCCTGTTTCAGCCTTCCAAGTACTAAGATTACAGGTGTGTGCCACCACGCACGGCTGACCCTGTTTCAAAATAAAAAAAATAAAATAGGGTTGGGAGTGGTCCTGGGGATTGAACCCTGGGGCATTCTACCTCCAAGCCATACCTCCAACCTCTTTTACTTTTTTTAAATTTTGAAACAGGGTCTAAGTTGCTGAGACTGGCCTCGAATTTGCGATCCTCCTGTCTCAGCCTCCCAAGTACTGGGATTACAAACCTCCACCCACCACCGTGTCTGGCTGAACACAATGATTTTTTTTTTTTTTTTTTTGGTACTGGGGATTGAACTCTGGGTCATTCTGCCTCTGAGCTATACCTACCTATACCCCCAGCCTGATTTTATTTCTTATTTGGAAACAGCGTCTCACTAGGTTTCTGAAAGCCTTGCTAAGTTGTCAAGCCTGACTTTGAACCTGTGATCCTCCTGTCTCAGCCTCCAAAGAACTGAGATCACAGCTGTGTGCCACCATGAATTCTGGCCACAAAGAATTCTCGTGGGCCCTTTATTCACATTCTTCCAATGGCAAACCCGTTAGTTATCATGTTTGCTTTATTCTCTCTCTTTTTCTCTCTCTCTCTGTCTCTCTCTCTCTCCCCACTCCCCTCACCATGCGTGGTGTGTGTGTGTGTGTGTGTGTGTGTGTGTGTGTGTGTGTGGTACTGGGGATTGAACCCAAGGGCATTCTATCTCAGAGCTACACTCCCAGTTCTTTTTATTTTGAATCAGAGTCTTGCTAAGTTGCTGAGGCTGGCCTCGAATTTACAATCCTCTTGCCTCAGCCTCCCTAGTCCCGGGATTACAGGTGTGTGCCACCACACCTGCTCCTCACGCATTTTTTTTTTTCTGGAACATTTGAAAATAAACTTTGCACCAGATATCCATTCACCTCTAAGTACTTCAATAAATACTTCCTAATACAAGGGAATTCATTTACCTAACCGCACACAATGCTCACCACCAGGAAATCGATACCAGGCAATTATCTAATCTGGAGCCCTTATTCAGAGCTTGCCAATTCCCCCACAGCGTGGTCTGCAGATAGCAAAATAAGTATATAAAAACCCCAAGACGGCGGGCGGCACGGAGGCGGCCCTGGGCCGTGCATCCGAGCCGACCCGCAGCTGCCCAGTCCAGACGGACAGAGCTGCTCCGCAGATGCAGAGGTTGTGGCCGTTGTTGTAAGTCGCCTGGCATGGGGGGCGGGGTTTCCTTGCAGCAACAGAGCTGATAAAGCAGGTGCACTAACCGGGTTGCATTGGGTTGAAAAGAACCCCAGTTCCAGGAGGCTTAGACCAGGATGCATTAATGGGGAGGCCGGGGTCAGCGTTCCCCTCCTCAAAGGCATTGTCCAAAGAAACGGACCAATAGGGTGGGCCTTCCTTCCCTCCTTCCCTTCCTTCCTTCCTTCCTTCCTTCCTTCCTTCCTTCCTTCCTTCCTTCCTTCTTTCCTTCCCTTCCTTCTTTCCTTCCTTCCTTTCTTCCTTCCTTCCTTCCTTCCTTCCTTCCTTCCTTCCTTCCTTCCTTCCTCCCTCCCTCCCTCCCTCCCTCCCTTCCTTCCTTTCTCTCTCCCTCCCTTCCTCCTTTCTAGTAGTTGACTCCCATGGTGGAACGTGGTAAGTCCAGGCTCTGCGGGGCCTCCATGCTGTCTTCCTCAGGGGCCCTCAGCATTTTTCCCTTAAAGTCTTCACCTGATTGGATGAGGCCCACCCACCTCATGTTGGATAATCTGCTTGATTTAAAGTCTACTTGATTTGCATCTAAAAATACCTTCCCAGAAACATACAGACTGCGCTTGGCCAAACATCTGGGCACCACTGCCTAGCTGAGTTGACATTGAAAGTAACCCTCCTGGCCATCCATCTTCTTCTGCTCTCTTGTTCTTGACGTGCTGATATTTCGGCCTCAATGTCACATGATGGCTGCGGAAGCTCCAGAACCTCAGAAAACAGTTTCCACAGCAGGAGGGGAGAAAGAAGATCTGGAAACACTTTTCCCAGCCCCTCTTTTCATGAGTGGTCCTCCCAGAATCTCTTAGAAGACTTCTCTTCCCTTTTTTGATGGTTCTGAGGATTGAACCCAGGGGCATTCTACCTCCGAGCTACACCTCCAGCCCTGTTTTTAATTCTTTAGTTTGAAACAGGGTCTCACTAAGTTGCAGAGGGTCTCACTAAGTAGCTGAGACTGGCCTCGAACCTGGATCCTCCCGTCTCAGCCTCCCAAGGACTGGGATTACAAGCGTGCGCCACTATGCCGGGCTTATTTTTATTTTTGAAAGAGGGTCTCACTAGGTTGATGGGAGTCTCACTACTTGATGAAGCTGTCCTGGAACCTGGGATCCTCCTGTCTCAGCCTCCCAAGGACTGGGATCACAGGTGTGTGCCATCACATCGGGCTTCCCTTTGAGTTTCATTGGCTAGACCTGGGTCCTACGCCATCCTGAGGCCGCTTGAACGCAGGAGGGCACAGATGCCAGGGCTGACTCAGGCCACTCACGACTTGTCGTCTGGGTCTGGGTGGAGTTTTGCTTTTGCCACCGAGGATTGGACCCAGGGTCGTTCTACCTCTGAGTTACACCCTCAGAATTTTATTTTTATTTGTTCTGAAACAGGGTCTCATTAAGTTACTGAAAGTCTTACTAAGTTGCTGAGGCTGTCCTCAAACCTGCGATCCTCTTGCCTCAGCCTCCCAAGTACTGGGAGGACAGGCGTGTGCCACCGTGCCCGGCCCACCCGCCCTTCTTCACTCTTGCTTTCCTTGTGAGGATCTTTGTGATGACACTGAGCCATCTGGATGATCCGGGTCACCTCCCAGCTCAGCACCCTTGATTTAGCCCGGCGTGCAAAGCCTCTTTTACCAGGTAAGGTCACAGGTTTACAGGTGTAGGGGTTAGGACGTGGGCGGGGACACTGTTACCCGGGTAACCTGCCCTGTGGAGGCTGAGACCTTCTGAGCCTCTGCATTGCTCTTCATGAAGGCTGCAGCCCCAGTGTGTGCCTGAAACACCTCAGCAGCAGCCCTCCCACGAGTCCTGCACTTGCCATTTATTTATTTATTTTATTTTTTTGTTGAACCCAGGGGTGTTCTACCTCTGAGCTACACCCCCAGCCCTATTTCATTTTGATTTGGAAACAGGGTCTCACTCGGTTGATGAGAGTCTCAGTACTTGCTGAGGCTGTCCTTGAACCTGAGATCCTCCTGTCTCAGCCTCCCAAGTGCTGTGAGCCACCATGCCCGGCTTTGCAGTTGCCATTTTGGGGGAGGGTACTGGGGATGGGACCCAGGGGCATTCTACCTCCAAGCTACACCCCCAACCTGATTTTATATCTTATTTGGAAACAGGGTCTCACTAGGTTGCTGAGAGCCTCGCTAAATTGCCAAGGCTGACTTCAAACCTGCGATCCTCCTGTCTCAGCCTCCCAAGTACTGTGATCACAAGCTCAAGTCACCATGCTTGGCTGTGCAGTTGCCATTTTTTTTTTTTGTGGTACTGGGGATTGAACTCAGGGGCATTCTACCTCCGAGCTATACCCCCAGCCCTATTTTTTTATTCTTTATTTTGAAACCGAGTCTCACTAAGTTGCGGAGTGCCTCACTAGGTAGCTGAGGCTGGCCGCGAACCCGGATCCTCTGGTCTCAGCCTCCCGAATGCTGGGATTACAAGCATGCGCCACCACGCCCGGCTTGCAGTTGCCATTTTTAAGTAAAGGATGACCAGGTTCATCCTGGAGTCCAGCGTCTGAAATTGATGTAGAAGCTGAAATCCTGGCTTCAGCTCGTGTGTGTGTGTGTGTGTGTGTGTGTGTGTTGCATTGGGGGTTGAACTCAGGGGCATTCTTCCTCTGAGCTTCACCCCCAGCCCTATTTTATTATTTTATTTTGAAACAGGTCTCACTAAGTTGTTCAGGCTGGCCTCCAGGCTGCCATCCTCCTGTCTCAGCCTCCCAAGTACTGGGACTACAGGGGCGCACCCACCACGCCCGTTGAGGCTTCAGCTCCTGGTTGCTGTGTGAGCTTGGGCAAGTCAGTCACTTCCTCTGTTTTCCCATCTGTACTGAGGACTGAGGCTCACAGAAACCTCTCGTGTGTGTGTGTGTGTGTGTGTGTGTGTATGGGGGGTGGGAGCATTAATTGATTTCGTGACTGTCCGGTTCTCAGAACAATGCCTGAGCTCTCAGTAAATGCCAGCCAGCTTTTACAAGAGTTGTTACCGAGAGCAGCGCGTTCTGCTCTTCACCTCGCACCTGGTCACTTTGTTCTCTTCTAGCCTTGGGCTTTGGGGGCTGAATGTGCCAGGGTATTCAATGTCACCACCTTTACAGGAAACTAAATAGAGAAAAGAAACGGAAAAGGAAAAAAAACCTCTCTCTCTCTCTCTCTCTCTCTCTCTGTCTCTCTCTCTCTCTCT
>PVLC010018605.1:0-31824 GCA_004027655.1 Graphiurus murinus
AGAATTAGATTTATCTACTATTAACAATGGCAGTATTGGTTTCTTTTGGTTAGTTTCTAACATTAAATATGTCATTTTTCTCCCATTCTTTTATTTCTTCTGTTGTGTGCCTTTTAGTTCCAAATGTCAGCTCTTAATTAAAGTGTAATCTGATGGTTCTACACCTTCCATGGGACCGGCAAGCAATCTGAGAATTGTTGCTTATAGTGTTTTTTTTTTTTTTTAATTAGGGACTTTTAACTGTAACTAAAAATAGGAATATCTGAGAGAGGACCTGATGTCAGGGTCCATGGCAGTTGGAACAGCATTGGGGTGAGGGGACTGACTGAAGAGATCATGGTGCCCACCCTGCACAGGGCACTTCAGTTCCATCACCTGCACCCAGGACACCTGCAAATCTCATTTCACAAGGGGCAACCTGGACTCCTCCTGCCCCCTTTTCTATCCCACATATTCAATTAGTTACTTGTTTCTCTTGATTCCAAGACCTGAACAATGATAAAAACTCATTGCATCTCCTCAGAGTCTATTGCCACCATCCTAGTGCAAGTTATCTGGATTACATAGGATCCCATCTGGTCTTCCTGCTTATCTCCATGGCTCCCTCCTATACTTAAAATGCAAACCATATCCTTCTGCAGATGAGAAGCTTTGGTGACTTTCCCTTATCCTTGGAATTTACCAAACAAAAAAAAATCTGCATGATCTGGAGGCCCTGCTCTATGTGGCCTGTAGCCCCTACCATGCGCCCTCATTCTATGTAGCCTTTTTACTCTTTTCTAATGGCCTCTACCCCTTACTCTTTTTTATTTTAATGTACTGGGAATTGAGCCTAGTTATAACCTGTTCCATCAGTTGGACACCTCTTTCACTGTCTTTTTGAATGCAAACTTGACTCATCCTGATCTTGAATTGGATTCTCTCCCCATCTTAGCACTTTTTAAATATACCTCATGGTTCATCTTCATTCCATAAGTAGTGCTCCTAAAAAGTTTGTATAAAGTGATCTAAAGGAATAATATATTGTGTGAGTTGAATAGTGGTCCCTAAAAAGATATGTTCATGTTTCAATCCCTATACCTTATGAAGGTTTCCATATTTGGGTGACAAGGCCATTATAGTTGTGGTGCAAATCTGTAATCCTGGCACTTGGGAGGCTGAGACAAAAGGATCACAGGTTCTCGGCTAGCCTCAGCAATTTATCAAGGCCCTCAGCAATTTAGTAAGACCCTGTTTCAAAATAAAATAGGTCTGAAGATATATCTTGGAGGCAGAATTCCCCTGGGTTCAATCCCCAGTAACCACACACACACACACACACACACATACACACACACACACACTCACACTCACACAAAATGATCTTAGCATCATCCTGAATTATCCATGTGCACCATAAATCCAATGAAATATATATTTATAAGATACATGGAAGAGGACATGACACAGGTACATGAAGGAGGAGCAGAGGTCGAGACTGGAGTGATGTGCCCACATGCCCATGAAGCCAGAAGAGGAAGGAATCCATCGGTAGAGCCCTCGGAGGAAACATGGCTCTGATAACATATTGACTTTATACTTAAGTCTCCAAAACTCTGAAAGAATACATTTCTGCTGTTTTGAACCACAATTCTTAGGGTAATTCATTACAGAAACTTTAGGGAATTAAAACATGGGTGTTTGGGTAACAAGTGTGCATTCTTTATGAATTTTATTTCATGCTGATGTTTAAGGGAAAGTAGCTAGAGCCCATGTTAGACATGTCCCCTCTACCCATTTCTTTCACAAAGTGATCTGGGCCTTCTGTCCTGGCCTTTACCTTAGATATTTAGGCATTGTACTTAAGCATTTTTATTGAGCTAACGCAACCTTCTTGTAACTATTTATCTGTACCAGTGGTCTGTTCTAGTTCAATGGCTGGGAACTTATATTTTGTCCTTCTTTGTTTCTTTCATCTTTTTTATTTTAATGTACTGGGAATTGAACCCAGGGGCATTCTACCTCTCAGCTACACATATTTCTCCCCCTACCTTTTTTTGTGGTACTGGGGATTGAATGCTGGAACAGTTTACCTCCAAGCTACACCCCCAGCTCTATTTTTTATTCTTTATTTTGAAATAGGGTCTCAATAAGTTGCGGAGGACTTAAGTAGTTGAGGCTGGCTGTGAACATGGATCCTCCTGTCTCAGCCTCCCAAGTACTAGGATTACAAGCGTGTGCCACCACACCCAGCTCCCCCTCCCCTTTTAAAATAGGGTCTTGCTAAGTTGCCACACTATGGTGTGCCAAACCTGTGATCCTCCTGTCTCAGCCTCCCAAGTACTGGGATTACAGATGTGTACCACCACACCTAGCTAGTATCTTCTATTTACTAATGTCATCTCTTTCTCTCTCTTTCTTCCATTCTCTCTTTCTTCTCTATCCTCCTTACACTTCAGCAGCTTCCTTGAAATTAACGTGCACAGCCAATGTGCCCTGTCTCAAGTGGAGAGCCAAATTTCATTACCAACTGGAGCACTTTAAATCAATATTTGGACATTTAATGATTTTGCTCATTTTATTTGAATACATTAGAGAAGTCTGATAGGCCTATTAGGTCCCTGTGATTAACATCTTCGAATCAGCAAAAGGTGCCAATTTAAAAAAATTGTCTTCTTTCAGGCCCACCATAAAAATCTGCATAATTTAGCAATTATTTTATCATTTTGAATATATATTAAAAGTAGTTTTCAGTGTTTAATTAGAAGATATAGTCAACATATTTTAAAGTGAGCTACCTCCTCAATGCATTAGAGTTGCAAGTAAGAAATATTCGGGGACAATCCAATTTGTGAACTAGCCTCACATCATATTTCTACCCAAGGCACACATGACCCTCAATCATCCTACAAGTCCCTCTCGTTAGGAATAGATTTTCCACTATTTAGATGAACTAGAGTCTCTCTTAGAGACTCAGAATGACACTGCAATTCATGAAGAGGCTATGGCCTTAAAACTCAGTGACTTCTTTAAAACCTTAACACCAGAGGGAGAAATCCTAGAAGCTTTCTTGTACATATTCTAGGAGGCCCAGAAATAGTTATATCCCTGTTGTCTTCTTGTAAGAATTAGATTTGGGAAAGGTGAAGACCATTTCACCCTTCCCAGACTCCCTTATTTAGAGTTTATCATAAAGCCAAACATATCAAGGATAAGAACATAACTAAGTGTAAACAAATAATAGGTAATAGATGTTTGGACTTCTGTTAAAAAGGATCTGAATAGGTCTGGAGAGGGCATAAGCCATGCAGGTCATATAATGAGGGGAGTGTGACTCCTGCCATAATTAGAACAAGACACTGACCTATTATGTGGATATTGGCAGCCAGGAAATATCATACAGAAGTACAGAGGGGGTATCTGATCATTAGGGAAGGAATATACCGAGCTAGAAATAAGGAAAAAGCACTGGGCAAGACTAAGGCTAAGCCTGGACAAGGCTGGGAGGAGTGGTTATGGGTCTGAGGACATGGTCATGAGGACAATGGGTATATGACCATGTGGGTTGGTTGTGCTTCCTTCATGATCTAGATAAGGCAACAGAAGCAGGACAATCTTGCTCAGCTGATTTCATCTCAGATTCTGGACCTCATTCATCATCTCTCCCTTTCCTCGAACTATGGCCTGCCACCTATAATTTACTCACCATGCTTGGATCTCCTTTCTTCGCTTATAATTTTGTCACACTTTATCAGCAGCTTCCCTTTACCAGTTTGGAACCAGTTTCTTCTAAGTTATTTGATTTCTGCTCCTAAGTCTCCTCGAATATTAGTCCCTTCCTTTGAGCCCCAACACTTTTCATCCCTGACAATATAGAATAATAATGCTTTCATATAACACTCAAAGCAAAAAGGGAAATAAAGGGAATTGGAGCTGCCATGAGACCATCCTGAAAGAAGGGAAGAAGCAGGAAGTAGAATAACTAGTCAGGGGTCAGCAGGGAACACAGCACAAGTTCTAGCTCCAGCTCAGTTATTGTTTTCAACAAGGTAGACAAGAAGCACCTTAGAAAGCTATAAGCATTAATAGGGAAGTGCAGGTTGATTAGGATTGAGTCCAATCTCCTTTGATCTAGGACTATGATTATACATCTGTGGCCAGGAGCCATTTCTATGCAGTAATGCAAGGGAATGTTCAAACTAAAGCTTAGTAATCTCTTTGAATTGAAGAAACATAGATCAGAGTTTGATAAAGGCCAAAGTATTTAGAATTTGCTAGTCAGAATACTGGAAAGAGGGAAACTTACAGAGAGTTCTAGAAATTTTCAGAGTTTAATGCAACTATTTGGCTTAGTGCTGGGTTAGTCTTCGAAAGCATGAGCGGAAATCACACAAGGTGAAGGAAAATAAGTATTAGAGGGCAATGGGTCAAAAAAGTTCTGAGCTTACACAAGGCTAGGAAGAGTTCAGGTTCCTGTCAATCTGATGGAGTGGAGAGAGATTGGGTAGAAGCTTTTGAAGATTCTCACTTTGGAAATTGGATTAAAATTCATTCCTGGAGTTAAGAGTACTCCGGACCTATACTAACAAACTCTAAAGCAAGCTTCAAAACCAATGTACAGTCTATTATGGTGTATACCAAAATGCATTTCAATCCTTTAAATAAATTTGAAAAAATTGATTGTCCAAAAATATATCACCAAATCTGAAATTAATCAAAGTCTACCGAGCATGTAAGGAAACATTAAGATATGACCCATAGAGTAAGGAAGAATAGAGATGATGGAATTAGGAAACAATGACCATAAATTAGTTATTATAAATCTAATTTATGTGCCCAAATGTTTAAATCAAAGCATAAACATGATGAAGAGAAAAATGGAAAATATGAAAAATGGCCAAATGAAACTTCTAATGATGGAAAAATAATTGGAGTATAAACAATATATTGAGGAAGAGTAACATCAGATTATATATTTTAGAATAAAAACTTTAAAAGTTTGGTGGGCTTGAAAATATAGCAACAGAACTATCCAACACAAAGAGCAGAAAGAAAATAAAGTGAGAAAGTTCTAGCCAAAGCAATTAGGCAAGAGAACATAGTAAAAAATTAATAACCCATTCCTAAATAACATGTAGACCAAAGAGGAATTGTCAAGAGTAACTAAAAATATTTTAATTTTAATTAAGTGAAAATAAAATAAAATATAGTATATCAAAGTTTGTGTTGTGTATATGGTTAAAGTAGTACTTATAGCACAGGTAAACAAACTATAGTGGTGTGGCCCTCAAGCTATCAATGTTTTTTTTACATTTTTAAGTAGTTCAAAAAGAAGGAGGGTGATGAAGAGGAGGAGACAATGACAATTATTTGACAGGGGCCCTTTATAGCCTGCAAAGTCTAAAATATTTATTACCATATTCAGTGTGTGTGTGTGTGTGTGTGTGTGTGTGTGTGTGTGTGTGTGTGTGTATGTGTGTTACTGGGGATTGAATCCAGGTATATTCTACCTCTGAACTATACCTCCAGCCCTATTTTATTTTTTATTTTGAAAAATGGTCTCACTCAGCTGCAGAGGCCTTGCTAAATTGCTGAGGCTGGTCTTGGACCTGTCATCCTCCAGTCTTAGCCTCCCAAGTGCTGTACACCTGCAATTCCAGCACTTGGGATTGAACTACACCTGAACTACACCTCCAGTCCACAGATTAGTCAGAAGGAATAGATAATCTAAATAGCCATATAATCTTTAACTAATTATATGTAGAGTTAAATCTTTCCCACAAAAAAACCTCTCAGAACAAATAGCTTGTCTGCTATATTCCACCAGTTTTTAACAAAGAAATTATGTCAAATATAATAATTGTACACAAGCTCTTTCAGAAAGTGAAAGAGAAGAAAACAATCCCAAACTGATTTTATGAGCCTAGACACAAGGAAAGAAAGTAGGAAAATAACTCAAATAGAGAAACAAGAATCATTAACAAAGTATTAGCAAATCAAGTCCCATAAAATGGATACCACATTATGACTAAGTGGAATTTATCTCAGGATACAAACTGAATATGGCACTGCAAAAACAACCAATATAATTTACCATGTCAACAGACTTAAAAAGAAAAATTATAAGATCTTCCTAATAGATAACATAAAAGTACTTGACAAAATTCCATGTTAAAAATAGAATATAGGGTGGGGCGGGGCACATGGGGCGCATGGGGTGGCAGGGTCTTCACAGAGGACTCCCTTCACTCCAGCAGGGCTTGCAGCTGTGAGTTAAAAGTTACCTAACCCCCAAGAAAGTGTCTGAGTGAAACAACTCTACTCAGACGTTATGAGCTTGAATCAAATCTGCCATAAAAGCAGCTTCTTGATGGAGGGAAAAAAGTGATAAAAAAGTGAACAAAACAAACAATTTGAACTACAACTAAAGAGACCCCAGAAAGCCGCCCAGGGAGAGACCCCAGAAAGCTTGACCACACAGCAGCAGCAGCCCCAAGCCTTGGAGCCACGGCCATTGGGGCCTTTAAGCCTTTAAATAAGCCTCACAGCTGCATACCCAGAGACCAGGCGCCTAGTAAGCGACTCCAGAACTCCACATCCTAACCAGGCAGCGGATCCTCGCACCTTCCACAGCGACCCGAACCTGCAATACAATCGGCGTAATACGCTGCAGGACCACCCCAGCTCATCTCTCGTGCCAGAGCCCGAGCAGAGAAAAACTGCACTGCAGAGCTTGAATCAAAACTGCCGAAAAAGTAGCTTCTTGATGGAAGAAAAGAAAAGCAGCAAAAAAAGTGAATAAACCAACAAAAAGGAACCGACTTGCACTGCGTGGGCGTGGCAGTGGCATACACTGCAAACTGGTGGCCGCCATCTTGGCAGCCACCAGGAGGAGCATCTATTAGCACCAAGACCTCCAACGACCTCCTGTGCACCTAACGAACAGAAGAGAGTAAGCAACTATGGAATTCCACACCCTAAATGGGCAGCATATCCCCGCAGGAGCAACAGTGATCAAGCACACCTGGGATACCCCAGATCACCTCTCCCACTGGAACCAGAGCATCAGCGATCTGTAAGTTAAATTGCACCCTCGGGGTGCGGGGGCCTCTAAACAAAGCGCAGACTCAGTCACCTGCCCTTCAAGCGACTGGATAGAGCAGAAGTGCGGGAGGGTCCCAGTGCACACAGGGCATAAGGACCTCCAGGCACCCTGGAAAAAGCCCGGCATATAGTTTGCACTGCCACCACCAGCAAAGGCAGAGAGAGAGAAGCAGACAGGCCCTGTGGAGAGTGCAGAGACACAAGCTTGCAGCAGGAGAGGCATCAGCAGAACCCCCTGCCTGCACTGATAGAGCAAATAAGAATGCCAGAGACACACTCGAAAATGTAAGCTCTGTACTTACAAACTAGCAGGGTTTTTGTTTTTGTTTCTTGTTGTTGCTGTTGTTTTTGTGTATGTGTGTTATGTTTTATTTATTTTTACTCTGTTTTCATTTTGTATTGTCTTGATTTATTTATGTTTGTTTGGATGACTGGTTGCTTTGTGTTTGTTTTTTTTTTTTCTTATTTTGTTGAATCTCCTCCTTATCCCTTTTACAAGCTTCCTTCCCTCTCTCCCATCTATATTCTTCTCCTCCATACTTTTTCTCTTCTCTTTTCTTTTTCCCTGTCTCATATCAAGACCATCTCATACTACCACACTTAAAACTCTACATTGACTACCAGAATCCCCCGACATATCTGCCATCTCTAATCTTTACAATATATCACCTCAACACACTCAACCTCTTATTCCACGGGACCATACACTCTACTCTACCCTCTTCTTATATTCATCACTGTAACTTCTCACCCAACCTTTACCACTGAACACAACCTGTTCCTGGATATACCAGCGGACACCTCTAAACCCCCGCTGCAGGGATTGGACAAGAAAACTTGCAAGAGCAGCAAAGATATAAAATTAAGAACAGGGGAACCATGGGAAGGAAAAATAGCAAAGAAACAATGAGCCAACACAACCACTCAATAACAGATCTCACCAACCCACAATGGCAGAGATTACCAGAAGAACAATTCAGATCTTTTTTTTTTCGGTACTGGGGATTGAACTCAGGGGCATTATACCTCCGAGCTACTATACTCCCAGCCCTATATTTTACTTTATTTTGAAACCAGGTCTCACTAAGTTGCGGAGTGCCTCACTAGATAGCTTGAGGCTGGCCGCGAACCTGGATCCTCCAGTCTCAGCCTCCCAAATGCTGGGATTACAAGTGTGCACCATCACGCCCAGCTCAATTCAGATCTTTAATACTAGAAACAATACAGGATTTCAGGAAAGAATGTAGGGAGAGTTGGAAAGAAATAAAGGAACAAATAAACAAAGAATCTGAAGACCTGAAAAGGAACCAAAGAGAAGCATTGAAGGAAGTGAAAGATGCAATAACTGAACTGAAGGCATCAATACAAAGAATAAACAGTAGATTAGACCACATGGAAAATAGAATATCACTCTTAGAAGATTACCATTCCAAAAATGAATTCATTGTACATAATCTAGAAAAAAAAATTGGACAGTATGAGTTGGATATCGATGAGATCTGGGCCAATTTTAAAAGAGCTAACCTAAGAATAATAGGCATAGAAGAGGGATTAGAAGTTGAAATATATGGAATAAACTACCTTTTCAAAGAAGTAATATCAGAGAACTTTACAAACATAGAAAGAGAAGTTGACACACAGGTACAGGAAACATATAGAACTCCCTCCAGACAAGACCAAAGAAGAGGTTCACCACGCCACATAATAATCAAGCTGACTAATGTAGAGGCTAAGGAGAGAATTCTAAAGGCAGCAAAAGTAAAAGGCCAAGTGACATTCAGAGGCAAACCAATTAGAATCACTCCAGACCTCCCAAATCAAGCAGTGAAAGCCAGGAGGGGCTGTAGTAACATATTCCAAACTCTGAAAGAAAATAACTTGCAGCCAAGATTCACCTACCCAGCAAAACTCTCTCTCAAAATTGACGGGGATATAAAAATCTTCCATGACAAATAGAAACTGAAAGAATTTATATCTTCCAAACCAGCACTAGAGAAAATACTCAAAGAGATTAACTACAAAGAAGAACTAACAAGTAAAAGTCAGAACCAGAGAAACAATAATTTCCAGGAAGCAAACAACTAAGCAAAGAAGAATAAACACCACCAAAATCAGAAGTCAAAACTCAAAATGTTAGGAATTAAAAATTATCTCTCAATAATCACACTGAATATAAATGGTCTCAACTCCCCAATAAAAAGGCACAAGGTGACAAAATGGATCAAAACCCAGAATCCATCTCCATGCTGCCTGCACGAAACACACCTTACAAGCAAAGACTCCCACAAATTAAAGGTGAAGGGCTGGAGTAAGATAATCCGTGCCAATGAAACTCAAAGGCAAGCAGGAATAGCAACCATGATATCAGATAAATTAGACTTCAAGCCTAGCTTATCAGAAGAGACAAAGCAGGTCATTTCTTACCAGTGAAAGGAACAATCCAGCAAGAGGAAATAACAATTATCAGCATCTATGCCCCAAACATAGGTATAACCACTTTCATAAAAACAAACTCGGTAAGATATAAAAACACATATAGATCCCAATACACGGATACTGGGAGACTCCAATACTCCTCTCACATCACTAGACCCATCTTCTAAACAAAAGGTCAGTAGAGACGCCTTAGACCTAAACAATACCATAAACCAAATGGACCTATTAGACACATGTAGACTCTTTCACCCAACTACAGATTAATTCACATTTTTCTCAGCTGCACATGGAACTTTCTCCAAAATAGACCACATTCTGGGCCACAAAGCAAGCACTGACAAATTCAAAAAATGCAACATAATTCCCTGCATCTTTTCAGACCACAATGGAGTGAAACTAGAAATCAACTCTAAGAAGACCCAGAGTAACCATGTAAACACATGGAGACTGAAGACCACGTTGCTGAATGAGGATTGGGTCATAGAAGAAGTAAGAGGATAAATTAAAAATTCCTAGAAACCAATGAAAAGAGAGATACAAAATATCAAAACCTCTGGGACACTTTGAAGGCAGTACTAAGAGGAAAATTTATAGCATTGAGTGCCCACATAAGAAGAACTGAAAATCACCAAATAAATAACCTAATGACACAGCTCAAAGCACTTGAAAAACAAGACGAGTCCAACCCCAAAGCTAGTAGAAGACAGGAAATCATGAAAATCAGAATAGAAATTAATGAATTACAGAATAAAAAATACAGGAAATCAACAAAACCAAAAGCTGGTTTCTTGAAAAAATAAACAAGATACATAAACCATTGGCCAACCTAACCAAAAGAAAGAGAGAATCAACCCAAATTGCCAAAAATAAGAGATGAAAAATGTGATATTACCACCGACAGTATGGAAATACAGAGGATCATCAGAAACTATTTCAAAAAACTATACTCCAACAAAATGGAAAATAGAGAAGAAATTGACAAATTTCTAGATAATATAACCTCCCTAAATTGAGTCAAGAAGATATAGAAAACTTAAACCGACCAATAGCAATCAAGGAGATAGAAACAACAATAAAGAGTCTACCATCAAACAAAAGCCCAGGGCCAGTTGGTTTTCCAAGTGAATTCTATAAAACATTTATAGAAGAGCTAATCCCAATACTCCTTAAACTATTCCGTGAAATAGAAAGAAATGGG
Source organism: Graphiurus murinus (assembly GCA_004027655.1). NCBI lineage: Eukaryota > Metazoa > Chordata > Mammalia > Rodentia > Gliridae > Graphiurus > Graphiurus murinus. The sequence goes on from PVLC010018605.1 coordinate 10,718, forward strand.
ACCCTCCCAAACACAGACTATGAAGCCAACATCACATTAATACCAAAGCCAAATAAAGACAGCTCAAGAAAAAAAAAAAAAACTATAGGCCTATATCATTGATGAACTTAGATGCAAAACTGCTAAACAAAGTACTAGCAATGCGCAATCAAAACCACATAGAGAAAAGAACAAGGCCAGTTCATCCCAGGGATGCAAGGCTGGTTCAACATACAGAAAACCATCCATGTAATTCATCAACTAAACAGAACCAAAGACAAAAATCGCATGATCATCTCAATTGATGCTGAAAAAGCATTTGACAAGATCTAACACCCATTCATGCTAAAAGCACTTCAGAGAATAGGAATAGAAGGAATCTACCGCAACATCATAGAAGCAATATACAACAGGCCCACAGCCAACATCATCTTAAATGGAGAAAACTGCAAGAGTTCCCACTAAAAACAGGAAAAAGACAAGGATGTCCATTATCACCTCTTCTGTTCAATATAGTACTTGAGACTCTAGCCAGAGCCATAAGGCAAGAGAAGGAAATCAAAGGGGTAAAAATAGGGAAAGAAGAACTAAAACTATCCCTTTTTGCATATGACAAGATACTATACATAGAAGATCCAACAAAGTCAACCAAAAACCTTATAGAATTGATCAAAAAATTCAGCAAAGTGGATACAAAATCAATCTTTAAAAATCAGAAGCTTTCCTGTATACCAACCATAAATCCACTGAAAAAGAAATTCAGAAAATGATTCCACCCACAATAGCACCCCGAAAAATAAAATACTTATGGGTAAACCTAACCAAAGAGGTATAAAATTTCTATAAGGAAAACTATAAAAAGTTGAAAAAAGAAATTGATGAAGATCTTAGAGGATGGAAAGATCTTCCTTTGATAGGCAGAATAAATATCACCAAAATGGCCATCCTCCCAAAAATGATCTACAGATTCAATGCAATACCCATGAAATTACCAAGGGCACTCCTCACAGACATAGAAAAATCAGTCCTTAAATTCATTTGGAACAACAAAAAGCCCAAGATAGCCAAAGTAGTCCTTAGTAATAAGAACCATGCAGGAGGTATCACAATACCTGACTTCAAACCCTACTACAAAGCCACAGTAATAAAAACAGCATGGTATTGGCACAAAAACAGACACATAGACCAATGAAGCAGAATAGAAGACTCAGAAACAGACCCATGTGCTTACAGTCAATTGATTTTTTACTAAGGAGCCAAAAATATACAGTGGAAAAAAGATAGCCTCTTTAACAAATGGTGTTGGCAAAACTGGCTAACCATATGCAGGAAAATGAAAATAAGCCCCACTTTCTCACCCTGCACAATAGTCAACTCAAGGTAGATCAAAGACCTGGAAGTTAGGCCAGAGACCTTGCAGCTACTTGAAGAGGGCATAGGACCAACACTTTAACACATAGGCACACTAAAAACTCTCTCAACAAGACCCCAAAACACAAGCAACTCAAAGGAATATCAATACTGGGATTGCATTAAACTGAAGAGCTTTTGTGCAGCAAAGGAAACCATGAAGAACCTCAACAGACAGCCCACAGAGTGTGAGAAAATATTTGCCAGCTACTCTTCTAATAGAGGTCTAATATCTAGGATATACAGAGAACTCAAGAAAATCACAGCTAAGAAAACAAATAACCCAATTAAAAAATGGGCAAAGGAAGCTGGGCGTGGTGGTGCACGCTTGTAATCCCAGCATTCGGGAGGCTAAGACAGGAGGATCCGGGTTCGTGGCCAGCCTCAGCTACCTAGTGAGGCACTCCACAACTTAGTGAGACTCCGTTTCAAAATAAAGAATAAAAAATAGGGCTGGGGGTATAGCTCAGAGGTAGAATGCCCCTGAGTTCAATCCCCAGTACCGAAAAAAAAAAAAAAAAAAAAGGGCAAAGGATCTAAATAGACACTTCACAAAAGAAGAAATACAAATGGCCAATAGATGTATGAGGAGTTGTTCTACATCATTAGCAATCAGAGATATGCAAATCAAAACTACCTTGAGATTTCACCTAACTCCAATCAGAATGGCAATCATAAAAAACAAGGACAACAACAAATGCTGGCGGGGGTGTGGAGAAGTGGGAACCCTAATACATTGTTGGTGGGATTGCAAATTAGTGTAACCACTTTGTAAAACAGTATGGAGGATCCTCAGACGAATGGAAATGAACCTACCATATGATCCAACAATACCACTTCTGGGTATCTACCCAAAAGAATGGAAACCAAACTATCAGACTGACACATGTGTATCTATGTTTATAACTGCACAATTCACAATTGCCAAACTATGGAAACAGCCAAGATGTACATTGAAAGATGAATGGATTACAAAACTATGGAATATATACAATGGAATATTAGCCATAAAGAAGAACAAAATCATGTTATTTGCAGGGAAATGGATGCAACTGGAAAACATTATGTTAAGTGAAATTAGTCAATCACAAAGAGTAAGAAAGCATATGTTCTCCCTGATATGCGGATGCTAGGGAAAAGATGGGGCATAAGAGGGTCTCCAGATTAAAAAGGAGAAACCTTAGATGAGCAAAGAAGTTGACTTAACTGAAGGGGATGGACGGGGGGGAGCAAGGGGGGACACCCTAGTGCACATGATGTACTTTCACAAATACATCAAGGTTAATCACTAAACTGAACTTAAGAAGGAGGGGGGGCGAGGGAGTGGGGTGGGAATTGTGGAAGGGGTTAAATGATAAATATGTGCATATATTCCTTTATCAGCCTGTACCTAACAAAGATGTATGATTACAATGCACCAATTAGTATAAAAAAAAGAAAAAAGAAAGTTACCTAACCTGGTTATATATTTTTCTTTCATTTTCTGTGGCTTTTAGGAACTTTATTGACTTTTGCTTATTGCTCAAGAAAAAAAAAAATAGAATATACCTTCCTCAAACTAAGACAAGTACTTATATAAAACTCACAGCTAATGTCATATTTACTGATAAAAACTAAATACTTGCCTCCTAAGATAGGATTTCAGCTTTCATCATTTTTCTTTAATATTGTATTGGAGGCCCTGGCCAGTGAAATAGTCAAGAAATGGAAATAAATGTCACATGGATTGGAAAGGAAGAAGTAAAATTGACTTTATTCATAATTGACATCATTATGTAGAAAATGTCAAAGGATAGTCAAACAATATTTGAACTACTAAATGTCTTCAACAAGGTCACAGATTATTGACTCAACTATAAAGTCAATGATGTATCTATAACTAGCAACAAGTAATTAAAATTGAAATTTAAAAATTTTGAAATTTAAAAAACCAATAATGCTTTTTATAATGGTATCAAAGGCCACATTTATGATTAAATTTAACAAATATATGTGAAATCTACACAGAAATTTCCAAAACATTACTAATAGGAATTAAAAACTTAAATATATCATTCAATATTGTTACAATTCAATGCTCCTCAATTTTATCAATAGTTTCAATGCAACCCCAATTTAATGCCTAGCGTTTTTACATAGTTAGATTAAGTTAAATTAGAGATGAGCAGGGCAGGGAAAAGAATGAGACAGAGGATCCAGCCAGACCTCATGAGAAAAGATAAGGAGATTCACAGCCTAGCTGCAATTTCCATTTCAGACATACTTCTGCCTCCAGAATTTCACATAGCGGGAAAGCTTCCAATGTGGCTGAAATAGCACAGGGGCACTAACCCTTGAAGCTGTGTACATTCCCGTGTGCACGCGCGCACACACACACACACACACACACACACACACACACACACACACCAGATAGTGACCTCCCCAAAATGCATATAGATGAGGGGGAAGGTTTCCTGACTGAATACAGACCACCATGTGGAGTGAACAGCCATTCTCCATTTCCAGAAACAGACAGTTCCTAAGCCTTTCTCTGGAAATTAACCCTCTCTCATGGCCTTCTTTTAAACCATACTCTTAAACTTTCCTAAGTAAAAATCTTATATTACCCTATTAGTCCTTTCCATTTGAAATCTTTCTCTTGGGAAGCAAGGACCAAGGAAGAGAGATCACAGCCCTATAATATTTATTTCTAGGAGACATTAGCACTCTGTAACAGCCTGATTTCAGATAACTTGACACATTGAATCTAAAATGTAAAGAAAATGTGGATTCTGAAATCAGACTGACAGGCAGGTGATGCAGGCCTATAATGCCAGTATTGGGGAGGCTGACACAGGAGGATAGGAGGTTCAAGACCAGCCTCAGCAATTTGGCAAGACTGTCAGCAATCTAGCAATATCCTATTTCAAAATAGAAAATAAAAAGGGATAGGAGTGTAGCTCGAAGATAGAATATCCCTGGGTTCAATCCCCAGTAAATCATAATCATAATCACAATCATACTCATCCTAATAATAACAACAATAACAAAGATCATCTTGAGGTAACTACTGATCGGTTTAGAGGTGAACATGTGATTCAATATGGTCTATGAGAAATCAATGGAAATCAAGGAGAGAAGGCTTCTGGAAAAGACTTTCTTATTGATAAAAAGAGACAGCCCTCTTTTTTCCTTTTGCTGGATGCAGTTCTGGGTGAATGTGAGGCATGAAACTTTGGTTATCATGAGATGGATTGTCTGAGAATGAGTCTGACAAATGGGAAGGTCAAACAAAACTCTGGGAAGAGCCTATATTATACATAGAAATGTTAACCCATTGATTAATCCAGTTCTGTGGTGCTGCCACTTGGGGGGCGGTGGGGGGGCTTATTGCTATATGAAAAAAAAATCCTACATATTTAAAAAACCATTTTACTTTTGGGCTTCTTATACTTATAGCCAGAAACATCCTAACTCATAAAACTATGTGTCTTTAGCTAAGTTAATTGTTCTTTGCTTCCATTTTCTTACCTCTAGATAAGGGATAATATTATTATCCCTACTAATAATAGTACTTAATTCATAGAATTTTTAAGCATGATCTCATTTTTGCATTAAATGAGAGAATAAGTATACAGTACAATAGCTAGTAATTACTCAATTTAGGTTAGCTTCTGTTATCATTATTTTTTAAATAACAGGTTGACTGTCTTTCTTGAAAATAAAATAAACTCACCACTGAAACAAAGAACTTTAATCCAATCAACAAATATCCATAAAATGTCTGCTCTATGTCAAACTCTAACATGATAGCTAAAACGAGTTCTGTCTCTCAGAGCTCACAGACTAGAAGGGAAGAGAGTCAGGAAAAATAGCAATTACAGTATGATATTTTGGCAGTTTACAGTGGTGTGGACTGGTTAAGAATGTCAAGGTTATACCGAGTCTTTAACTATGGCTTGGTAGAGTATTGGGTAAGTAAGACACATTGGAGGAGAAAAATACAACATTGAAGAAGAACATGTATGAAGTGTACAGATGAGGGGGACCCAGCGGGACATTTGGAAAGAGTTCCAGACAGAGGAAAAAGCACAAATAAAGACTTGGAGACATGGAGGAGCATAGGGCATCTAGGAAATTTCCAACAGTTCAGTGTGGCTGAGCCATACGTTGCCAGCTATGAGAGAAGTGGGCACATTGAGGACTCATGTAGAGCCCTTCAAAGTCATGAAAAGGAGGAACCCGCAGGCTCCTTGGGAGGGTTTCTAATTTAGAAACCAGCATAAAGTAGGTCTTAGTAATGAAAACTGTACTGCTCCTGGTTCATGTCTCTAAATATGAATTTGACCTGTTATTTATTTAAGATGCGAAGCTTTTGCCTATACATCAAAGACCTTAGTTTAAAAAAACATAAAATCTGGCTCAAGTTAAGATTGAAACTTTTAAAGTGGGGCAAGTTATAAATTAACAAGTTTCCTACTGTATGCATGAATTGGAGGCTCACACTGAATTAGGTCACAGACCTGGACCACACTAATTGGCCTTCATGTTTGGGGTCCCTAAGCTTTGATGGGTATTCTAGGGAAGACAGAGGGAAAGTAGAATACTGGGCAAGTGGTAGGGTTCAGAATTATAAAAGTAATCAAATTTAGAGATAGCCAGTTTAGGTAGATTCTTGGAGACCCTCTGATTGGAGTTGTCAAACTTTTAAAAATATGTCATCTTTTCTTCAATCATCCAAGATTAGCTTGGTATACTGTTAAAATAGTCAAGACTCCCACCAATCCCTATATATATGCCTCTTGTCTTGTGACTTTATAGCTTTTCCTATAAAGAAACAGAGTCTGTCGCCACCCCTTAAATTTCAGTTTGGCCCTGTTACTTATTTGGCTGATGAAATGCTGTCAAAGGAGTTGCAAGCAAAGGCTCCAGAAGCATCCGTTCATTGCACTTTGTCTTCTTTTTCTGCTCTTTGGAACCATAAGATCAAGGAAACAAACCCAGGCTCACCTGCTAGGGGATAATAGGCCATCGAGAGGGAGGTCCAGTTGTCCCAGTCATCCCAGTCAATTTTATTCAAGACTCTTCAGCTATCTCAACCAAGACAAACTGACCTACTATCTCACGAATGAGCCCAGCTGAAACAAGCTGAGGTTGAACTCAGCCCAAACTGTTGACACACAGAATCATGAACTAAATAAACAATTGTTTCAAGCACTATGGTTTGGCATATTTTGTTATGCAGCAGAAGCTAATTGACACATTCACTGAGTAGCTCAATATTAACAACAGTAGAAGTAAGATCTGATCTGATTGAAACAAAGGGGAGGAGAAGGAGCTCTGGCCATTCTCTTCCTAAAAGTTAGGATCATATCTCTTTCCATCCAGAAGTTCCTAAAAGACATCTGAAGAATCAGTAGATACCTAAATAAGTGTAATTTGATCAAATTCAATGCCTATTTTATGAGTAATAACATTGAAATTACCCTGGTTGTCCTAAACTAATTGGTACACTTCGAATGACTGGCCATAACTCCTAGATGGTCATATGAGAACCAATTAGATCCAACGAGATACTTCTGTAAGAAGATAGATAGAAGATGAGGAGAAGTTTCAACCATCTATGAGACAGAAGTCTACCTGAGAACAGAATCATCACAGCAAATTGTGGAGGGGAGAGATGAAGAGAAGTCAAATCCCAGGGACGTTATATGGACCCAGCTGAAGCTGAGCAAGATCAACCTTTAGATATCCAGTTACATGAAGATCAAATTCCCCTGTGTTTCTTAAGCCAGCTTCAATAGTATTCTGTCACTTATAACCAAAGTTTCCAACTGATTTACTCATTCATATATGCTTATTCAAGTTTACTGGGATGATCAGTGCCCAAACTGAGACTACTCAATTGATTCTAAATCTTCTCCACTTTCTCCCCAAAAGGAGAGGCTCTTCAGATGTAACCTTTTCAGTCCTTATTGTGTCTTTCAGGAATCGGAAACCTTTCATATAAAGAAGATGAAAGTGGAGATCAAGCAGGTAGTTTCTTACTGTGGAAACTAACCTGGAGTTAGAAGCATGTGAAGTTCTGTGATAATGTACTGATAGTATAAAAGACATGTTCCAGGCAGAAAGCATATCTGGAAGCTGAGTCTACTAGTCAGCCTGAGTGATTCAATTATAGATTGGGACGGGGCGGAGGGGGGGTGAGGATTGAACCCAGGGGGATTTAACCTCTGAGTTATATTCAACCCTATTTATTTATTTATTTATTTTAAAACGGGGCCTTGCTAAGTTAAAGTTTTAAAAACATCTCTCATTTGGGACCAGAATCGGTATTCAGATGTGAATGGGAAGGGGAGCTCTGCCTAGAGTAGGGTTCAGGAGATCTTAGGTATGGGAAGATATTGACTGCATGGCACAGGAAGCCAAACTGACTATTACCACAGCCCAGGCATGGCATGTGGCATGCAGCACAATGTCACCAACGTAAGATGTCAAGACTTAGAGCAGAACCTCATCTATCTGATACGAACCCACACACACCACAGTTGGACAAATGTATGCTCTATCTAATCATTGGAAAGTAAAAATAGGCCTTTCCTTCCTCTACTTGTTTGCAAATTGAAAGTCTAACAACTTTACCACTCAACTGCTTGATGATTAGTAGGCGGTAATTTAAACTATACACATTATGCTAAGTATCCTTATATTAATTCAGTCTGAGTGAGTTTTTATAAAATGCTTTGTTCTGCTCAATAAAGTTAATTATATGTTCTATGTTTCATAACTGAGTGTCTTGATTTTTTTAAAACATAATGGCAGTTTCAATTGCATTTCCTTATGCACTCGGATATGTAACAAAAAGCAGTCCATATAAGGAAACAAAGCTGTCCACTCCCCACCATTGTGCCCCTTGTACCCCCAATAGCCTCACAGAGGTGGAGGATATCCTACATGTTTATAAGAGGCTGATTGTACCCAAGAGATACAGAAGCCAAAGCCCTGAGCAAAGAAGCCCCTGAGATGCTTATCTAAAAGGAAAGGGGAAGGTAAGACCTTCCCAAGGGCTATCCAAGGTTGTTTCTGGGGAGCTTAAAAAAATAAAAGGTTAAAAAATATGAAACCTAACCAATATGCGAGCAATTCTGAAACACATGGGCTCATTCTGAAAAGTGTAGCAAATAAGGATGCTCAGGATTCCTGGGTAGATCACCTCAGATAAGCAGAGGTATATGCTACATCCAGCCTGAGTCCAAGAGCTCAGGAAGGCAAAGAATGCAGTGTCCCTGTATATGAAGGTTATGATAGAGCATGGGCAGTTAGCATTGGTTCAGTTTTTATTATAAGCACTTTACATGTTCCTTAGAACACTATGAAGTTAATACTGCCAGGGTTAAGAGATGGGGAAAACTAAGGTTTGGAGAGTTTTGGCAACTTGGCCATAGAGTCAGGAGTCAGCAATCAGCATCCTGAGACAGAAAAACCAAAGTCAGGCCATCACTGCAACGGGATTGGACCAAAACCATGCAGCAAAACAACTTTCAGGGGGAGCCAGGGATGGGGGATTAGAGGTAGAGGGGAAGAGAGCAAACCTGGCGGGTTTTCAGTATGGCTGCCCTCTCTTTGCATGAGGCACCAGCAGCTTCCGGCACATGCGAGGAAGAAGCCAATAGATGCTGCTGAAAAACAAGAAAACCTTAGACCGAAGACACAGAAGCAAAGAATGTGTTGTTATTTACCTCATTCTTCAGTAAGAACTTAGCAATATCTTTCATATTTAATTTACATATCTAGTGTATTGGCTTATTTAATTAATGGTTTAATCACACTTCAGCCAACACAGAGTTGGGCACATTGTAGTAACAAAGTAAATATTAAATGAACAGTCTCAGTGATGATAATTACTGAAAATATCTTATATATGCATTTCTGGGCGCAGTAAAGGTTAATGGAAAGATAATAGGATTTCTAGAACAGTTGAGAACATAGCTTCCAACAATTTTGGTCTATGTGCTCTTGAACAAGTCGTTTTGTTTTTCTACTCTCAAGTCTCATTTTTATTCATTATTTTGTAACAGTAAATGGGAATAATCTAACAGTAAGCTTGCTCTCAGGCCTGTATCTAAGATTAAATGAGATAATGCACATGGAAAGCATTTTAGGAACTAGAAAGTACTATTCCCATGTTAGTTCCCACTGGCAGAATTAACCTTCCTATTTAGAAATACACTGCATTTTGACAGTTAATATTTCACTTGCTTTGTCCTCTGGCAATTACATTCAAAGTAGAGCTACAGATTACCAGCAGGGCATGGTTTCGCACAGCCTGATCTTTCCTGATCCATTTGTGGTAGGATTAACCCTAGACAAGTACTCAAGACACTCAACCTTTAGCCCATGGTTTTCCTATACAATTACTGTATGATCTCAAGCAAGTTAATAAAATTTCTAGATCTTAAGTTCCATTCCTAAAAAGAATGACATCTGCCCTGCCTCACCTAACAGGGTTGCTATAAGAGAATTGGGACTGCAAAAGATCCCAGTGCCTTGAGTATTTTTCACCTGCCATGATTTAGCCAGTACATGCTGTGTATAACCACTCAGGATGTGTACAAACCATAACACATGTGAGGTCACATGTGAGCCTGGGAAGAAACAGGGACAATAATCCACCAGACTCTTAACAACCAACAAGTATTCTGAACACCTTTGAGTGCCTAAAATCCTTTCATAGAGGGGAGAGGTAGCACAAGTAATCCAAAGTACCACATAATCCTCCTTACCACCACCAACAGGGAAAGTTCACTTTATCTAGATTTAATGCTTATTTGCTGTCAATCTATGTAATGCTGGTGTATGATTCTTCCAGGCACATTTCTACTCATATTCCCAGTAGCCCTCCCAATAATACAGGGAGATCATTGTTCTAGTCCTATTTAGAGAGAGGGAAACAGCTTCAAAAAACATATACGTGGAAGGTTACCATCCCCAGAACAAATGAGCTGGCACAGGACAGTATAAGCCAATATTCCAGCCTGGGAGTTGGGAGACTCACATGGCCTGCTGCCCCTTCCTCTTCAAGCCTCAGTCTACCTATCTGTAACACCAGGGTCTGGGAGCTCTTCCCCATGGTTGTGGCAGCTGGTAATTCTGAGAAACTGGCAGCCTTGTTAATTCTATTCTGCTCATGTGGGAAAACCTATGAATGATTTATGTCCAAAGGCTTTTCTTCTTTTTCTTTCTCTTTGAACTTATTTTTAGATATTTGTCCGTTCAGTTACGAGCTTCATTGAAAGCTGACTCCATCAATCACAACCTGCAAACCCAGGGAAAAAAAGACTCGAAGTGAATGTTCCCCTCAATTCTCTTTCTCTGAAGAGAAACTCCTTTTTCCTTCACCTTGTAAAGAAAAAAAAATGTAGCTTTAACCACTAATCACAACTAATGGAAGATGCACTCTGCTATTCTTGACTACAATGACTTGAGACAAACCCCAGGGAAGTCAATATTAGATCAATTTGCGGCTGGCGGCTGGGGAAGGTGTAAAAAGCTCTCACCGAGGGTCCATTGTAGAGCCCTGTGAGTGCCGCACTTGACTGGGAAACATTTAAATCTATTTTCTTTTGACCTCTGAGGACTCTTTAAGTGAAGGGGGAGAAGGTCCTTTGCAACAGGTCTGGTGTTTTGACATTCATTTCCCCGGGCACAGGGTCTTTCTGAAGAAGGAGAGGGCAAACACTTACAGTTAATGGAAGCCAGGCCGGGCAATTGGTGTCATCAGATTCCCAAGTTGTGCTCAGAGGCAAGGACAGAAAATTCAAGGAGACCCCAAGGGGTGGTACAGGCTGCACCCCAAGATGAGCCAAGAGAGGCAAATGAGGTGTGGACAACCTCACCCAATGACAAAGTGGAGAGTGCCCTCCTTGGCAGGTGGGGACACAGCCTTTAATTGCAGTTAGCATTTAATAAGCACTTACTATGTGCCTGGTACTGTGTGAAAGACTGTGTGCTTTACCTTGCCAAGTCTTTTCAATAACCATGTGTAGTAGATATTACTAGTATCCCCACTTTAAAGACATGGAAACTAAGACCTGGAGAATTGAAGTATCTTGCCAGTTTACATAGCCAGAGAATGGCAGACCTAGGACTCACATATGGATTCAACCTCAACACCCATGCTTTTATTATTATGCGACCCTGTTTTCCTGCTCTATCACTAATGCCTTGTGTGCATGGAGCACGATTTATATTCTCTGAACTTTTTTTTTTCTGTAACTCACTGGTCTAAGGGAAAGGAGAAGTCATAGCCAAATTGCCTTAGCCATCTAACTATACACTCTGTGCTGAAATCCTACAAAGACCCACTCCTGTGGGGAGATGAGAATATGCGGATGTGAACAAGGGCAGATATTGAGGCCTTGCTGTCCAGTTGCCCTAAGTCTACCTTTGGTCAACCATTTATCCTTCATTTTGTTGTCTATAAGTTATTTAAGGGCATGGTCTTTTTCTAGGTCAAAGAGATTAACCTAGTCACCTGAAAAACTCTTGAACCCTGATGAAAAAAACAATGTCAGGACTCAACAGGAAGGGATAGTTGAGTCTAGTTTCCTAGGTTCCTTGAGGGACTAAAAATGGAAAGAAAGTTGATAGGATCCAGATGAATGTCTAGGAGTCAGTTGCTTTTATGGAAGAAACAAGAAGAGGCTATATGTTATAGAGCTTAAATGCATGGTGCTGTGGATTCAGACAGACCTGGGTGCAAAGCCCTGTTCAACCTTTTATTAAATGATGACAAATTTGATGGGCAAATTTTTAAACCTAGCTAAACCTCACTTTCTTTTTCTTTTTATCTCTAAAGTGAGTGTCTGTAAATAAAACCTCTTGGGGATTTGTGAAGATTAAAAGATAATGCATATATAATTGAGCCTAGTGTACAACAAGTGTTAGTTATTATCACCTCCACAAGAGAGCAGGCACAGTGGGTTTGGAGAAGGAACCATATTTCCCCATGAGAGCATTAACAACAAAGTGAAGGCAAATCTGGCTGACTCCTCTATAGAGTATATGTAAGGTTGATATCCTTGGATCATCCTGTAGGAAGAAAGTGGGGTGAACCCTACTGTGTTTGCCAGATTTTCAGCAACCACTTCCTGGCACTGGAACAGAGCAACCAATATTACAGAAGATCCAGAGAGGAAAATGACGTGTGTGTGTGTGTGTGTGTGTGTGTGTGTGTGTGTGTGTGTGTGTGTTAAGCCAGTATTGCAGAAGATCCAGAGAGGAAAATGACCACTGTGGGTTTTTTGTTTTGTTTTGTTTTTGGTGTGTGTGTGTGTGTGTGTGTGTGTGTGTGTGTGTGTGTGTGTGTGTGTATGGTAACCCAGCATTGCAGAAGACACAGAGAGGAAAATAACCACATGTTGTGTGTGTAAGGTGGGAAATGAGATGTAAGTGGAATAGGGCCTGACTTGCTAGAGGAAAAATCACCCCACTAGGCTTGTAGAGTGTACCCTTTGGAGTACAGCCCCTTGCTATGGTGGTAAGCAAAGGCATCACAAGGAGGCCTTTAAGGATTCATCTGAATTTGACCATCCCACATCTGAATTGGGTCATCCCAAAAGAAATTTTTCTAAGGGTTGTAGAATACAGAGTAGGAGTTGCCCCCTGCCCCCACTATACCCTACTCCCTGTTATATAGCAAACCTCAGGTTTGGATAGGATTGACTACCTCATCTCAGGAGTGGGGCCTGGTCCAAGGATCAGCAAGCTTTTCCACAAAGGACCAGGTGGAAAATATTTTAGGTTTTGCGAACCAGATGGTTGTAAACCTTCAACTTTGTTATATCAAGAAAGCAGCCCCAGGCAATAAGTAAACAAAAGGCTCTGGCTGTATTCCAATAAAACTTTATTTATTAAAAAAAAAAAAACAAAAAACAAAAAAGGCAGCAGCATAGATTTGACCTGTGGTCATGATCTACTTGTCTCAACCAAATAAGGTAGCCCAATTTACCCTTTCATTTGATGCCTAAACCCAAAGGTGCACAACATTCCAGTGACTAGGGTGATTGGCTCTGAGAGAGTCTAATCACAGCAAATACCAGGGATTCAATTTGATGGTTTTGTGGAGAAGGCAGCTAAGGGGAATGCATGTTTTCTTCCTGTATATAACTAAGAAAATTATCATAAGGAAAGCCAGGCTAAGAAAGAAACCAGTAAAGGGAGGGGAAAAACTCTTCAAATATATTCTAGAAGACAAATAGAAAGCCTGATTTAATCATATCTAAAGTCCACCCCATGTTTGACTTCATATCTATAAAAGGAAATAAATTCCCATTTTATAAGCCAGTGCTAGTTAGATTTACTAGTACTTCTAATCAAAGTATCTTGACTAGTTAAAGTTAGAGATCATATTAACTAATGGAAGGAAAAGAACACAGTGCCATTCCACAACTAAAACAAAAGACTAAGACACTGAAAATGGGACTTCTTTTTATGCAGCTAAGATTATCGAATCAGCATGGCCAGGGTTCCTCACTTGCCTGACCACCCCACAGGTCCTAAGGTATCCTTGTCACCTACATTCTAAAGCATACGTTAAACACCACAAGCTGACATTATCTCTGCTGGGCCTTTTGTTATTTTCGGAAGTGTCTCTGAGAGAAGGAAATGCTGGTTAGATTACAGGGGTTATGGAATTCACTTCTGCCATATGTTCCAATTTATTGTGGGAGTCCCTCTGTGAACCTCTATTTCCCAACTTGTAAAACAAGAAGAACCTTCATGGCCATCAGAAAGGCTCTGTTCCCATCATGTCCAGTATCAGAATAATAACATGTTGGCCATATCATCTCTCCAGCAGGATGAGACTTTGGATATTTTTACTTACACAAAAGTGATACAAATTTCCTGGAGAGATTAAAAATAATCAGAAGATTCTAAGAAAAGGAGAAAATACAAATCACTCATTAATACCTCTTAAAGATAACCACTGTGATTTTGTGTGTGTGTGTGTGGTACTGGGGATTGAATCCAGAGGCATTCTACCTTCGAGCTACACTCCCAGTTCAATTTTATTTCTTATTTGGAAACAGGATCTCTCTAGATTGATGACAGTCTCACTACTTGCTGAGGCTATCCTCGAACCTATGATCCTCCTGTCTCAGCCTCCCAAGTACAGGGATTACAGGCGAGTGCCACTACACTTGGCTTCATTGTGAAAATTTTGATGTACATGTGTTTAAACTTCTGTTACACACACAAATATAAGAAATTATAGTGTATACATATTATATTATGACCTATTGAATTATCCTAAAAATATGATCATCTTTCTTCACCAATAAATACTCTTTCACAATGTAATGTTTTAATAGCTATAGAGAATTTTCATTGCATACATATGCCAAAATTTATTCAACTAATCTCTTTCTGTTGGAACTTTAGGTTTATCCAATTTTCTACTATCTTAATATGTGATGAACATTATTGTAGCTAAGTCTCTACACATTTGCATTATTATATCCTTAGGATTTATTTTTAGAAATTGAATTACTAATTCAAAGGGTATAAACACTTTTAAGTTGTTTGATGCATTTTGCCAAATTACCCAGAAAGTTTATGCAAATTTAAGCCCCTTTCCATATATATGGGAAAGCCCGTTCACTCACACTCTCACCACCACAAGGCATTGTTATATTTTAAAATCTTAATAAGTTGGAGGGGGTAAGAAAATGGGACTTCAGATTTATTATAAGAAGATACACTGAATTTTTGTATCTGTTGGAGTAAACCTTCTCCTAGGTTTAATTTGTAACTTGATCCAGGACATATGTTAGGGTCTAATACTGGTTACATGACTACAGCAAAAGACGATCACATAAGGGAACAGGTTGATTTCTACTTTAAAATATGAACATAGGGGAAAAATAGCCTCATCAGGCAAGGAAAAAAGGATGTCTGATAGGCCAGGCAGACAGAGGCAGATGGATAGTAAGGAATTCCAAGTTTTCCGAATCCTCCCAAATGTCCCCTTCAAATGTTTGAAGCCTCAATTTTTCCTGATTAAGGCTTTCACTGTGACACAAGAATGGATACATATTCGACTGATAGAACATCATGCCTGAAAGGACACTCTTGAATTTGATTATCTTCCCTGTTACTCTTTACAAAATACAAATACAGTCATAAGCCATGTACAACACTTCAGTTAACAATGGATGGCATATATAATTTTTAGTCCCATAATATTATAATGGAGGTGGGATATCCTAATTGCTAATGATGTGGCCTTCATCACATTTAGTATGACACATTCCTTACCTATTTGTGGAGATGCCGGTGTAGAAAAACCCATTACATTGTCAGTCATATAAAAATATAGCACATATAATTATATACAGTTCTAGCCGGGCGTGGTGGCGCATGCTTATAATCCCAGCATTCAGGAGGCTGAGACCAGAGGATCCGGGTTCGCAGCCAGCCTCAGCTACCTAGTGAGGCACTCCGCAACTTAGTGAGACCCTGTTTCAAAATAAAGAATTAAAAATAGGGCTAGGGGTATAGCTTGGAGGTAGAATGCCCCTGAGTTCAATCCCCAGTACCGCAAAAAATAATAATAATAATTATATACAGTTCCGAATACTGATAATAATAACAAATGACTGTGTCACTGGTTTATGTATTTACTACACTATAATTTTAATTGTTCATTTGATGTTCTACTTATGACAATTAAAATTTTACTGTAAAACAGTATGTGTGTTACACTGGCAACAGCCTCATACATCTTGTGTTTACCGTATCTCTTGCTGGCATCAAGAAGCCATGGCAAATGATTGACTTGTACCATCTAGGTTTGAATTAAGTACACTATGATGTTCACACAATGGCAACAACGTGGTCTGGCAACACATTTTGCAGAACATAGTCTTGTCATTAAGTGACACACGAGTGCATATGCGCATGTATGTGTATAAATATTTTAAGCACTGTCCTACAAATTTGGGGGCATTGCAAGACTGTCCTTTAACAACTACAAGCCAAAATTTAGGATTTGACATGCCACTCTCTTTCATTTTGCAATGTAGTGCCTTTAGAAGTAATCATTCCATTCTGATATCTTGAATTTACCTTTGTACTGTTGTGTGAGAGCAGCAGGGTGGTTTTCAAAGCCTTGCTCTCAGTAGCCACATCATGCAGATGACTACAGGTGATAACTGTTTGTCCCTAAGTGAAGTGAATCTCCAGGTTTTCCATTCTCGAATACTAATAAGAGTTTTTTTAATGCCTTCTTTCTCCACCAGGCCAGATACTCAAAAGCATCTTTTCTACTGCAACAGAAAAATCCTAAGGCAACACTAAATGAACACTTAGTGTTCACATCTTCGTGTAACTATGAGTGTGAGCAGAAGCTTGGACTTGCTTCTAAGCTATAGACCATGATGATGAAATGCCACTCCCATGATAAGGTTGCCTTATATGGCAAAGGTGATGAGCGCTTATCTCAATGATTATGTTATAGTACATTAGATATACTACATACACACACACATACACACACACACACACACACACACACACACACACACACGACCCTAGGCAACCTCTCTTGATCTTTCCTTCTGGCCTTAAAGAAGCAATCTTTCAGAAGCTCTACAACTCCAAGGAAATAAATTCTGCCAACCACTTCAATTTGAGTTTGAATACAGATTATCCTCCAGTTGAGCCTCTGATGAGGCTTCAGCCTTGGCTAACACTTGTTTGCAGTCTGATGAGAACTGGAAGAAAAACTCAAATAAGTCATGCTTGGAAAACTTTGATCTGAAACTGTGAAATAATAAATATACATTGCTCTAATATGAATTTGCTGTGCAGCAACAGAAAGTAAGACCACATATGTCTCTGTTATCCATTTATCAACTGCAAACCAATTTTGTCTGACTTCAACAGGAAATCAACTTATTGGAAACATACAGGTCACAGAATCAATAGAAAGGCTGGAAAACCTGTCTCACTCAATAGACAGGTAGTAGACGAGACTAGCAGCAGGAACCACAGCCAAGATGCTTTACATCTGTCTTCAGTTACGACTGTTGTTTCAGCTGCCACTGTCACCACCACTGCTAGATGACACTGCCACTGGACTCTGCTACTGCTGCTGGATACTGGGTACCAGTGCTGCCACCACTTGGCTCTCTCACCATGCAATCCCTTCTTCACTCCCTTGCATCTGCAGCCTTTCCTTGAGATGCAAAATATTAGGTGAGAGCAAATTGGCCAAGCTAAGTCACACTTCCCTATCCTTTCTGCCAGGAAGCTATTGGATGAAGTATCTGGACAGAGGCATAGAATTTCTCAAAAACAGAGTGTACTTTCTTGCTCTATATGAACAACATGTCCTATAGTTTTAGAGGTCAGCTAATCAGAGACCAGAGTGTAATTGGTGCTGTCTAAAAGTGTACAGTACATAACTATTCATAGATGTTTGATAAGAACACAGCCTCTGGAGTGCAGCCCTTCCTGTACTTCTCCTATCTGGCTTCTGCTGTGGAAACAGAAAGTTGCATCCTATCAAGACTTACATTCTTGAATGTTCCTTTCAATGGGAAGGTGTTAGTGTGCAGGACAATCATGAATGATAAAAAAAGATAAAAGAGACTTATATCAAGTAACAGATGACAATTGAAACCATATTTTTGTATAATATTTCTTAGTCTTAGAGTTAACATCATGAGGATAGAAGAGAATCGTGGATACACATCAAAGTACTCCAATATTTCATGGCAAGGAAGAGAATAACATGTCTTCAAAGCCATATTCATTTCCCAGGTGACTCTGAGGAAAAATTTCCCAGGAGGGTTTCAAGTTCTCATGCAAATTGATTTTTACAAAAAAAAAGGTATTTAAATGTCATTTGATTTTTTAGTAATAATAACTAAAAGAGATGAAATAATATATTTTCTTTTAGTCTTTTTATCCTGACTTGGGATTTAGAGGTTATAATTACTTCAGAGGCAATGTTCAAACTTGTATTTGTAGTCCAAAGTTAATATAAGGGATTGAGATCCAGGACTTGTGGCTCAAAAATCCTTTCAGTCAAAATAATTCCAGTCAAATTGCAGCTCACCCCTATTCCTGACATATTAAAAATGTAATACATGTGTAAAGTTGAATAAAATCTTTTCTAAAATAACCAAATTTTCTTTAATCACTAAGAGAATGATGTAGTCATGATATAAATCTTAAAGTTAATCAAGAAAAGTTGCAGAAGTTAGCAAATTGGGTAGGGCAGATAATTGCATTTCTCTACAGAAGAAAGCAAAGACAGTATCAAACTTTTATCTAATGCATTTGATTTCTCTGGCTTAGAGAAAAGATGGATAAAATCTACCTGTTAATGTTCAATTTATAGATGGGGGGTAGTGTTTTGCCCAGTCTCAGCTCTCACAACTCAATAATCCTGACACCAGATGTGAGAGGTCTTTCTCCACACACCAACCAAACAGTTCTGGCCACTAGCTAAGTATCCTCTAATACTGTTCAGTAATGACACTGTTTACAGAGAGCTGCAGATCCTACAGATTGAAGACTCAGTCTCACAAGATGGTCCCCCACTTTTAGATACCAGTCATAAGTAGTAGGTTGTCACCTATTCTTATGACCAATCAGCTCTAAATTAGAGTTTCCCACAAGCCCTTCCTCAGGTTCAATTAATTTTCTAGAGAGGCTCACAGAATTCATGGAAATGCTTTACTTACACTTACCCTCTGGTTATTAAGGATATTACAAAAGATACAGCTGAAGAGTCAGGTAGAAGAGATACATAGGGAATGGGTGTGGAGCTTCTATACCCTTCTCTGGGTACACCACCCTTCAGGAACATCTCTGTGTTCAGCATTTGGAAGCTCCCCAAACTAAATCATTGGATTTTTATGAAAGCTTTATATGTAATCATGATTGAGCAACTCAACCTTCAGCACCTCTCCCTGCTTAGGTGAGGAAGTAAGGCCGAAAGTTCCAACTTCTAACCATATATTTGATTCATTGGCCACCATTCCCATCCTGAGGCCAACCAGGAGCCCACTGAGTGCTCTTTTTTAAAATTTACCACATTTTATTTAGCATACTATAACTGCTATTATTTCCACATATAATTATATAATTTTATTTTTATAATTAGTTAAAATATTCCTATTATGCAGGAAATCCCAAGGGACTTAGGATCTCTGTCGGGAATTGTGGGTCAAAGGCCAAATATTGAAAGAAAAGATTCTTCTAGTACCACTAATCTACAAGAGTTTTAGAAACTGTATATCAGGAAATGGGGATGAGGACTAAGTATCTGTTTTACAAGATTACAGCTCATGATGAAAAGTATAAAAATGAAAGATATGAATGCATGTATAGAAAAAATATTCTTGCTAGAGAATGGGTTAAAAAAAGGTGAAGAAATTCAAAATAAGTTAAGGGAAGAAGATGAAAAAAAGAACTATTGATTTGCCAGGCATGATAGGATGCAGATATCTAGAACTAAACCTAATGAACTCTGTCATGAAGAAAGGAAACGTCTTGGCAAAAGGGACAGGAGAGTGAGGACAGAATCCAGAACAAAGTAGGACCGTTTTAGGAGAACCATGTCAACTGTGAGGCTGGTCTTGTGTTAGGTGATCCCAGAACTCTGAACAAATGTTCAAGAAGCTACAGTGATTTCAATATTGATTAAAGTCAGGTCTGACAACTAAGTAGAAGGAGTTTTGATGTTCTGATTTGTCCATTTGGAGGAAAATATCAAATTGTGGCCATAGGAGACATATCTGTCTACAGAAAACTCATGAACCTTATAACAGGACCTTATTCACTAAAGCAGGAATCAATTCCTATGAGAAAACTATCACAACTATTTTCACAACTACTATTATTATTACTACCACCAGTACTGCTACTGACAATACTAATTAGTGCTAACAGTACTAATCAGCTGAACCTCTTCTCTGTGTTAGGCTTTGCAGCCAACTACCTCATTAATTCCTCACATCTTTTAAATGGCATATCATCATCTTCTTTTTGTAGAAAACAGTTATGTAAATGGAGCACCATAGATAGTGGCAAGGGGATTCAAACCAGGCCACTAGACTCCAAAGCCCTCACATTCATAGCCCTTTAGGACACACTGACTGCAGACAATGTCAAGCAGAATTGGCAGCTGATTCTTAGATGTGCCTCTGAGCGGAGGTTGGCAATCATCATCAATTTAAGGCTAAATGATGGTCTGAAGTAAGCCCAAGCACACAATACCTCAGGTGATTGGCTGTACAACTAATTCTACTCCCTACCTATTGAAGTGGCTGAATCTTTTTTCGTATTGCCTGCCCAGTGGGGACTGGCATAGGGACTGAGCAGGTTTGAGTCTGCATAATGGTGGCTGGGGAAGATAAGAGCTGGCATAATCTGTTCATTCCAACTGGAAGATGAGCTCATTCATGAGAGGGACTATGATTTGGACATCTTCTCTACTCATCGTAGAGGCTGGCCGGTAGTAGATCCACCATATGTGCTTACTGATGGGTTGATTGGTCAATTGATTGATAGGACAATTGACTGAATAAAAGGGCATTAGGGAAAGCAAAGATGGGCTTGGTTCTTCCATTATCCCTTTATGCTTCCTGAGACCTGCCTTGCAGAGATATGACTTATTGCTTCCCCTCTCTCCACTCCATCTCAAAGAACACGACATAACC
>PVLC010018606.1:0-31819 GCA_004027655.1 Graphiurus murinus
AGAAATCTGGAAGATGATCCTTACTTTCAAGAAGAAGAAGAAGAAGAGGAGGAGGAGGAGGAGGAGGAGGAGTAGGAAGAGGAGAGGAGAGGAGAGGGGAAAGCCAGGTGGGGTGGCACAAGCTTGTAATCCCAGTACTTGGGAGGTGGAGATAGGATAAGAGGATGGCAGGTTTGTGGCCAGCCTCAGCAATTTAATGAGACTCTGTGTCAAAATAAAAGAATAGAATGTTCGGAGGTAGAATGTTCCTGGGTTTTATCCTAGTACCATGAGAGAGGAGAGAGGAGAGAGAAGGAGAGAGGGAGAGAGGGAGAGAGGGAGAGGGAGGGAGGGAGGGAGGAAGAGAGAGAGAGAGAGAGAGAGAGAGAGAGAGAGAGAGAGAGAGAGAGAGAGAGAGAGAGAATATGTCCCTAAGAAATTAGAATTTAGGTTAAGGTTTGACTTGTGTGATCTAAAAAAACAAACAAACAAACAAAGAAAGACAAGTATTGTGATATGATTTATATGCATAAGAAGGGCCAGCCATGTAGAGTAGTGGTTGAGAACCCTTGCAGTGGAGTGACATGGTCCAAGTTGGATCCTAGCATGGCCCCTTGCCAGCTGGGCTGTCTGGGACAAGGATCTCTCTGAAGCTCTGTTGTTCATTTCTAAAGGAGAGCTCATTAGATCATTCCTACCCCATGGGGTTCTTGAGAGGCTAAAATGAAAATATCATTGTAAAGTCTGGGGTGTAGTCAGCACTCAGTAAACATAGCTGCTAGCTGATCATATAAATTTCAGAGAAGGTTCGGTCTTGGCTTGTGGTCTTTTCTCAGAAGATTTCCTTCCTGCTGCACAGGGAGTCAATGTTGGGGAGGATAAGAGCATGAGGTATTTGAGTTTATTTAAAAGGAGAATGAGCTGCAATAACTTGAGAAGCACTCTTTCAGTCTGTTTTCTGTTCCTATAGCATGATACCAGAGAGTGAATAAGTTATAAAGAAAAGAGGGATATTTGGGCTTATAGTTCTGGAGGCAGTAAAGTCCAAGAGCATGGTGCCAGTATCTGCTTAGCTTCTGGTAAGAGCTTCATGCTGCTTTAGCTCATGGCATAAATCAGACAGACAAGTGGGTTCATGCTAAAGAAGGCAAAACATGAAGGGCAGTTTCACTTTAAAACAACCCACCCTTATGGTAACTAATCAAGTTTTGTAAGAACCAACACTCACTCAACTCACTCACTCACAAAAGGCATTGATCCATTCATGGGTTCCACCATGGCTCCAACACCCTTAACTAGTTTCCGCCTCCCCACACTGTCAGTTGAGGACTCTATTAGTCAGCTCTTATGTCGCTGTGACAAGCTATGTGACAAGAAAAACTTAGAAGAGGGAAGTGTTATGTTAGCTCATGATTTCAGATGTTCAGTCAATGGTTGGCGGGATCCAAGGCAGAGGTGCCCAGAAGTAGAGAGAGAAACAAGAAGCATCCAGGGGCATGTATAGTCCCCAAGGCTGCACCCCCAGTGACCCTCCTCCTTGCTGTATCCCCAACACATGAGCTTTTCTGGGCGACACTCTGGAGCCAAACCATCACAAGGACCAAGCCCCAACGTGACTTTCTATGAAGACAACACGTATTCAAGCCATAGCCAGCACTCACCCTCCCCTCCTGTCTTATTGCTGAGTAGTCTTGCTCACCTCCTTGATCTTGATAGCTGGTGGGGCCAGGAAGTAGAAATCAGAGAAACTCTTAAAGCAGGACATGGTACTAAGTTCCTACTGAACCTGGCCCCGGGGTGGGGTGTTGTATTTATCAGCATTTTCACAGCTATGCTCTAAAAGATCTGACCGTGCATCTTAGAAGAAGGAAGATTTATTTGCTCAAGGTTTGGGGGTCAGATCATGTGAGGCCGGAGCCTGAAGCTCTCAGATCTTGGCAGCATGAACCAGAGAGGGAGAGCACATGGGCTGTGCTCCTCACATCATGGAGGCCAGGAGAGAGAGAGAGAGAGAGAGAGAACAGGGGGAGGAGGAGGAAACATTTACATAATCCCCTAGGCCACACCCCCAGGGTCCATCTTCCCCAGCTACACCCTACCCAGGCCACCACCCATTGTAATGGAGTTATCCACTGCCGGGTTTACAACCCTCATGAGTCAGTTACATCAGCTCCAAAGACCAATTTATGAGCTCTCCAAGGGGCCATTCTATATCTAACTGTAACAGGTGTGGAGAGCTACTTTGGAATTGGTGCTGGGTCCACATGCTTCCTTGCTGTCTCACGCTGAGCATTATGGGAAACCATGCCCCCAGCCCTCACCCTCCCTTTCTTCCTCGCTGGCTTTACACCAGGGCTGCTGTTGGAAGGTTTCTCGGGACCCTCTCCCTCATCAGAGGGATGCCACAGTAAGCACAAGAGATGTAAGCAGCTAAGAGCAGAGAGGGGAAAACGTGGGGTCTCTCGAGATAAAAAAGAACCCAATGAAAGAACTGCAGATGGAGTTGAGTTCTTTAAGCCAGTCCATTCTATTTGTATAGTTTTAAAAATAAAAGTAGGAAACAGGTTGGGTGGGCATAATAATAGCGGCAGCTTCAAAAAGTAGGAACAGAATTCTGTTCTAAACTCAGGAAATGTGGCATAAATGTGTATTGAACAGACTCTGTTCCTACTATACCACTAGTTTTTTGTTTTCTCTTCTTTTGGTGGCTATTTTTGTTTTTTAGCCCTAAACTTCTTGCTGACTTCCCAACTGACTCCCCATCCCTACCCGAGCCGGTCCACAAGGCAGGGTATTTGCAGCAGGGGTCTCTGGATCAGTAGCAATGGATAAAAGTTGGTGTGAGATAAGTGTGTGTGAGTTAGCGAGAAACAGCTAGATAATAAGAAAAAATGCACGGCACTGTGGAGTCTGGAAGTCTATGATATTTTGAAGATTACCTGGCCTTTGACACTCAGTAGACTTGACTGTCTTGTTGTATGAAAGGATTAAAATACATCCTAAAAGCCAAATGATAAATAAATTCAATCACATGGTGACGATTTCGCCACCCAGGATCAGTGTAGAAATTTTTGGCAGACAGAGTCACAGAGATATCAACATGCCACAGAGGTGAGAAATTAGAAACCTCCCTCCTGTGGTTCTATTTCGAAAGAACTAGTTTTAGGAAACATCCATCAGATTTCATGCTTGTCGTGTCTCTGTCCTCTAAGCCTAAGGCCTGAGGTCCAGGGACTAGAGAGGAGTGAGGAAGTTAAATGCAAGTTCACCCCTCCGAGTGTAGACATGGGTGTATCTGTATTCATGGTGCTTGTATTGTTTCTAAGGCATTATTTATTTAGTTTTTTTGTGGTACTGGGGATGGAAGCCAGGGGCATTATACCTCTGAACTACACCCCCAGCCCTATTTTACGCTTTTATTTTTTGAAACAGGGTCTCACTAAGTTGCTGAGGCTGGCCTTGAACTTGCAATCCTCCTGTCTCAGGCTCCCAAGTACTGGGATTACAAGCATGTACCACCACGCCTGGCTTCTAAGGCATTATAGACACCTGCAATGAGTGTTGTTAGAGGCAAGTTATCTTAACCAGTGAGCACTTTTCAATTCAGTTGAGTTTAATCGTTTTGAATATATTGGTGACAGAAAATGTACTTAGGAAGGCACCTGCAATCCCATAGTAAACGTTTCGGTGGTGGTAAAGGATGTACCTTCTTTCCAGAACCATCCATTTAGTGCAGTGGTACTCACAGGAGGAGAAAACTGTGGAGTCATTGGTGAATCCTGTCACCCCAGGCCTGAGAGAAAAGCCTGTTACAGTAGAACGGATTAATTCCTAAAACAGAACCATTCCTAAAGAGCCAAAGGTTGCCTATGGAAATCCTCCAACAGCTCCTGCTGGAGGCTGCTGTCCTGACCTGGCTCCTTACTACTCTTGGGTGTAAGTGGTCTCTTAGCACCCAGAGAGAAACCACTTCTTGCCAGAGAGGACACAGCTGTAGGCGTGGGAAGCTGCCAACTGGTGTTCCATCGGTGGCTTCAGACACTGGAGACACAGAACCTTTTGCTGTGTAATTTGGGGGCCCCTAACCTAGTCACTTTGAGCTTTGGTTTTGCTTTTTCCTTTTCCATTTTCTGAGTTTTGACACCAAACCCTAGCATTACTAGTCAGTAGTTCATATTAGACCCACATGTCTAAGGCACTCTGCAAATCCTGCCTAGAGAGAAAGCTTCCAACTAACTCCTGTGTGTGTGTGTGTGTGTGTGTGTGTGTGTGTGTGTGGTACTGGGGATTGAACCCAAGGACATTCTACCTCTGAGCTATATCCCTAGGCCTATACTTTATTTTTATTTTAAAACAGGGTCTTACTAAGTTGCTATGAGTCTTACTGAATTGCTAATTGCTGAGGGTCGACATCGTGAACAGTGGAAATTTACTTCGGTCAAATCTTGCATTAAAAACACACAGTTGTGGCTGATTCTGACATCTCTAAGGACAATCAAACTTAATTTTTTCTCCTCTTGGATAGTTTGATGGTGGTGGCTCAGTTGGTGGACCAAACACAATGTATAGAGTGCCTGAGCTTTAGGCTCTGCTTCAGAAGGGGCTAAAGTGAGGAAAGCTACAGGGGAGGACCAAGGTTTGGGGACAAGCCAGAGGAGACCGGCTAGGAGTGATCATGGCGGGTGTTATGCCATGAGCGGCAGAGTTAACAGGCCACTGGCCTTACAAGAGAAGGTGAGACGGGAAATCACGCCTAAAGAATTTCCTGCGGCCGTCTCCTGGCCCCTTTGACAGATTGCAAACAGCTCTGCTGCTGCAGGGTTGTCTGACCTCCTGTGCTTGTTGCCTTTGCAATACAGGCTGGGAAAGATGGCTTTTGTCAAGGCTCTGGCTCCTAGTGGAAGAGGTTAACTAGCCTTGCTGGGAAAACACTTCTTCATCAAAACACTTAAGGTACACACCCAAATGTCTCCTTCCTGCCCGGAATGCCCAGAAGTAAGAAGAGCATTCCAGTCTTTTCACCTCTACCTTCCTCTCCCTCCCCACAGCACACAGCCTGGAAAACTCCTACTCATCCTTCACTGCCCAGCTCCAAGGTAGCCAGTCTTGCCAGGAGCATGGATCCTGCCCTAGGCATTTGCACAAACCCACCCTGCTGACTTCTGTCAACTCCATTTCCTGTAGAAGTAGGGGATGCTTGAGGGAAAGTTCAGACCTTGTCATCCATGTGCACCCAGTACCTAAGCTAGGATCAGGAGCAGAGTGATGACAGCTGTTTGTTAAAAGGACAAATTA
Organism: Graphiurus murinus; assembly: GCA_004027655.1. Lineage (NCBI taxonomy): Eukaryota > Metazoa > Chordata > Mammalia > Rodentia > Gliridae > Graphiurus > Graphiurus murinus. The sequence goes on from PVLC010018606.1 coordinate 5,275, forward strand.
GGAATCGGGGAAGCGATCTTTTATAAAGGCACAGGTGTATATATAAACCAGGGCTCCTTTGGACAATGCCACTGAACGTAGATAAACAGAGGTTGCCGGTCAAACAGCCTCAGACAGGAGCTGACTATTAAGGAAAAGTTTGTTTTAATATTTGGTTTCAGCTTCTGATAGTGCAAGCAGGAACTTTCACATGCTGCAATTAGGAAGACAAATGTCCCACTGTGCAAATAGCAAGAGGATATGACTCTGCCACCAGCACGCCGGACAGCTGCCCGGAGCCTTGTGAAGACCTGCAACACCAAGACAATGGCAGGACACAGGGAGGGGCCTAGCCTTCTTGCTGTTATGCAATGTAAACACTTTCTCTTGCGGAAATCATTGGGACCACGTGTTGTTTGTCTTCTTAACCCTTTGATTATACACCGGCCGACTGAGGCTGTCACCTACCCTGCTACGAGCTGACAGGCAGGATTTCCTTCCTGCACACATCGCTCAAGCAGGTGACATCAAAGTGGCACATGCTTGCGAATGCGGAGTCTAGTGCGCAGCTCGGCTTTAGCGTCTTGCAGGTCATCCTGGGGGAGAGCTCCCACTGTGGGGTCCTGACTCTTGCTGTTCCTGCCTGGCGCAGATAGGCTTCCTGAGCTTTGGGGTGTGGTTGACAGAGCGTCTGAAGTGTTGCCTGTGTGTGTGTGTTTGTGATCTTTAGAAATATTTTATTTGCAAGAAGTTGTTTTTAAAGTAAACCCTGAAATCCAGGAGAGAAGCAAAGCCTGAGCCCTGATTAGAGCCAGCTTGTCCCCTGGCCAGGTGACTGGGCTCCATCTGTTGTTACATGTCTTATTGGACTAGGCCAGAATCAGGTTGGTTATAAGTGAGGACAGACTTAGTAAATGTGTAGAGAAACCATGTAACAGGTTTAAGAGTGTGAAGTCACTGTATTTAATTTTCATGATGAGATGTGATAAGAAGCCTTCCCAAGATGACCCCCGGGGGACATAGGATTGACCATGATTTCTTCTGTGGGATACAAATGAGTTTGCCAACTTTAGGCAAAGTGCAGGCCTCTTTGGGTCTCAGGTTGCATATCTGTGAAATGGGATAATACTACCCAGCCCAGAGTGCTGTTTGAAGATCCAGTGTGACAATATATGTGAACACCCAGGACATTGCAGGACCCAGCATGAGAGGCAGGATTTTGTAATGGAGGAAGTGTGGTCTCCAGAGAAGCCAGAACTAGATCTGAATGCTCAGCTTTATAACTTATTACTCATATGTAATGCAATGTACCCACTCACCTGTACAATGGGGCTAGTAATGCCTGTTTTACTGGCTTGATGTGAATATTAAATTAAACTCTCATGTGAAACATCTAGCAATATAATGTAATGAGAGGCTGACAGTAAAGGGTAGAACATGTGGATCTATATCTTTTCTGCATAAACCATCTTTTAGCAAAGGGGTATTTTTTAAAATTTGATTTTATACAAAATCTCATACTATTGGATAACTCAGTTACATTGTTTTAAATTCCCAACTATCTTCTGGAAAAGATATGAGTGATAGTTTTGCCGAACTTGTAGAGGTCACCTAATGGAACCATGTTTTTAAAAGGAAGCTAAGAGCTGGACGTGGTGGTGCACACCTGTAATTCCAGTGCTTTGGAGGCTGAGGCAGGAGTATAGCTGGTTCAAGTCCAGCCTCAGCAACTTAGTGAAACTCTCAGCAACCTAACAGGACCCTGTCTCAAAATAAAAATAAAATGAAATAGGACTGGGGGTATAGCTCAGAGGTAGTATGTCCCTGGGTTCAGCCTCCAGTACCCCCCTCCTCCAATGCTAAGAATTTAATCCAGATATTGTCAATTGCAAGAGTTAAATGTAAACAACCTTTAAAATTTTTTCTTTTCTTCCTTCCTTCCTTCCTTCCTCCAATTTAAATGATGTGAAAGTGCATGTAGTAAAAGCCAAGCCTCCCCATCTCTCCTGACACCCCTAGATCTCCCCCACAGACAGACAGTCTCAACCTCTGGCTGTTTCTTTCAGAACTGCTCTGAGCACTGCAAACCCTGGAGTATACCTCATTTAAAGTTTCCACATTTTGGAGAGTTTTTCACATCAGCCACCTCATTTCTTTAAGGGCTTTCTCAAACCCTGCAAAGAAGAAGCACTATACAATATAACAATTTAAAGGAATCTATTTTTATGAACTATAATTGGTCCTTTAGTCCAATTCTCAATTAATGCAAATTTTAATTGTGTAAAAAGGTTAAGATGTTTTCGTGAGGATGTAGTCTACCATTACCACATAGTGGATTTTTCAAAGACCACTGGAGAGACACTGTACCAAGAAGGCACTTGCAGGGTGAAGAAAAGCCAGCTGCAACATCACATGTGGATTGTACACTTTTTTTTTTTTTTCTTTCAAAACGTCAAGAGACAAGCAGGCTTGTCTTGCTTGACACACTTTGGAGAAAAATGTCTCGGATGACACTAAAAGTCATCTAAGAGTCAGAGAAGCACTGAATTTAAATAAAGTTATTTGTGAAATGTGGATTGATGAAAGCAGCCATTTCAAGTTTGTGTGTTATTTTAAACATGATTCTAAGTATGTATGTATACCTGAATTAATGGATTGAGCCCTATGAGTAGATATTTCATTTATATCACTAAAAGTTTATATATGCAAAAACTTTTGGGAGGGCATCTCATTAGGAAAATGCAGGCTGCCTTTTAGTTAGAGGGGTTCTGGGTATTTATCAGTCCTATCCTGAACAAATCAGATATAATAGGTTGGCACAGTTAAGATGAGGCTAAGATGGCACTTTTATTAAGGACAGATGGGAAGGTGTTCAGCCAGGGGGGGTTGCTACACTGAGCTCCAGAATTAAGCAGGCTTACCTGCCCCCTGGTGCTTCAGGGCTAGGTCACCAGGAAAGCAGCCCTCCATCAGCAGGACAGTGCCCCAAGGGATGGCACAGAGCCAAGAGACAAATGGCTCCTACCTCCCCAGGGACACAGTACTGACCAGACGGAGGAGGACTCTCCCTTAGCTTCCCTCACAGGCCAGGGCGGGGGGTGGGGGGTGGGGGTTCTGACACCATCGTGCTGCAGAGCATGTGTTCACCTGGACTCATTTCATAGCTACATGAGGCAAGTAGGTTATTCCACGGCACAGGGAGGGTCTCCTGTTCCCTAGAGGAGAGCTGGCCTCGCAGCACCCCCCTGCCAGCGTGCTGTCTCACTGACAGCTCTGATCACAGGGTAGCAGAGGGAGGATGCAGCAGTCCATGACTCAGGACAACTTGGGGAGTGATGGAGCTGTCCCCCAGGAGAGCGCTTCTGGGCATCTAGCCCAATCCCTGTTTTTAGAGTTGAGTAAACTGAGTTCCTCTGAGTCAAGGGTGAGAGAGACTCCCAAAGTCGCCTGGCACACCAGTACAAGAAGTCCAAGGCGCTGCCCCACACTTCTTTTGACTTGTTGACCAGAGCACAGTTGTGTGATCCTGCCTGTGGCCCCGTCACTGGAATCCTCTCCTTCCAAATGGAAGTAGATTCGGTGACCTTCAGCAAGTGCCTCGGCTGCTGTTCTCTTTGCAGCCTGTGAGACAAGCAGTGCTCAGGCAGATGTGGGCCGAGGGAAGCCAGCGGCCAACATGTCCATGCTTGATATGAATTACGGCAATTATATTAATCACACCAATTGCTATCAATGGTGCCAGTTACGCAGAAGGACTGTGCTAAATCACAGGGCCCGTTTGTTGCCAGACTGGTAGCGAGGAGGAGTCACACACGGTACAGATCCCCCTACAGAGGGCCCTTGAGGAAGAACAGGGAGGGAGGGAGGAGGGACAGGAGGAAGGGAAAGAGGGACAGAGAGAAAGAGGAAGGAAATATGGGAGGGAAAGAGGAGACTTTAGTAATATTTCACTTTTTTTGTTGTTCTAAAACATGGCAGAAAATTGAATAAGGTCATGAGTTTTCCTACCTCTCTACTGCTATTTTCTACAATGTGTAAACTGTGTTACATCTCTGAAGTAGGCCAGAAGTCAGAAAGAACTAAAAATTCCACTCAGCTTCTGCATCACTGATTCTCCTATGGTACTAAGGCCATGGGGAGAAAAATCACTCAGTTCTGAAGCAAAACATCTGAATTTGAACTCCACTTTTTCACGGGCTGTGGGACTTTGGCAAAGAGGACTTAATCTCTTTGAGTTTCATTTTCCTTCTCTCTAGGAGATAAAAAACACTTACCCTCAGACCTCTGCTATGAGCCTCCTTTACAGCCTGAACATTACTCTTTTTATAGTAATTACTTGCTTCATGTGTGTTTGTCTTCATTGCTGGACTAAAGACAGCTTGAAAGACGGACTGGTCTTCTTTGGTCACAGATGTATGTGTCATAGAGCGTAGTGTCTGGTAAAATTTTGCTGAAAGGAAGGAAGGGTGGATGGGTGGATGGGTGGATGGGTGGATGGGTGGATGGATGGATGAATGGGTGGAGAGATTATTCAGGAAAATTGTAAATATTCTATAAAATATATGTAAGGGGCCTACCCCAGAATCAGGAATAAACCAGGCACTTAAAAGTTGTTTTCTACTTTTGGTGGACAGCCTTACCTTCTTGACCTTGTATTTCAGGACTGTTTGACTCGGAATATAATATTGGCAAAAACCTTTCTTTGCTTATCAATAGTGACATTGATTTATGGGTTGCTTTTGTGAGAATTTAGTCTATTGTTGCTGCAACTGTTATGTATTTGGAGAGACACCGTGAACTCAAGACATGCAGAGTATGTTGTTACAATAGGAGAAAATGAACCTGAGCGTGGTGATGCATGCCTATAATCTTAGCATTTGGGAGGTTGAGATAGGAGGACCATAGTTTCAAGGACAGCCCTGACAATTTAGCAAGACCCTGCTTCAACATAATAGATAAAATAGGGCTGGTGGTGTAGCTCAAAGGTAGAAAATCCCTTGTGTTGAATCCCCAGCACCACAAAAAATAATATAATCCCAGGAATAAAAGGTGGCTCTTAAATGGCAGAGGTGGAGCGCTAGCTGCAGGTATATCTATATTTGTTCCTTGTCTAAGAACTAACTTCCTCAGGAAAAAGATGAATAGTATAATAGAATTAATATAATAATAATAATAATAATAATAATAATAATAATAATAATAGCAATAATAATAACAACGACCAGGAAGTAACTGAGTAATATGATCTCTCTCCTCTATTACAAGTGTACTCTAGCTCCATATATAATATACTACTTTCTACCTTGTGTTATAGTGACATGGACATATGACCACGGGCCTGACACCCGGCTGGCAGTCGGTTAGTGCGTGAATGGGTGAATGAGCTGATGTCTTATTTTGTCTCCAAACCGATTCCTTGTAGTTTGATTCTGCATCTCACCTTTATATCTGCACCGTGTCTAGTGCAATATTTCGTGCCAAGTAGGCCGTAAGCTCTAGGTAAATATTTGTCAGATGAATAAATGAATGCCCAAAAGGGTTTCTGGAGGAAAGCCAGCAAGACATTCCTCTGATGAAAGGAATTCATAAAGAGGCAGGCAGATACTGGGAGGGAAAACGGGGAGGAGAGACAGTTCTCCAGGCTGGATGGAAGTAGTAGTTGTGAGGCTGTCCCTGAAGAAATAGCAGAGGAAACAGCATGTGAATGATAAAGGAGGAAATGACCCACCAGGAGAGCAGCTCATCATGCCAGAAGAATTCTACATTTTAGAAAAACCTGGAACTAGTAAGTAGGGAGAGGGCCCTGGGCACAAGGGAGACCAGGGATCTTGCAAATGGTCTGGCGAGTAATAGGATGATAACCAACTTGGAGGTCCTGTGTCTTTCACCTTCCTCAGCCCCTCGCCCCTCTTTACCACTGTTTGCCTCTGTGTCACTGCAAGACTTCTGCTCAGAAGCCCCACCTTCTCCACTTCCCAATTACCCTTTTATCTCACTTGACCGTGGCTGCTACCCACAGTCCATTACAAGGTCATCAAAACCCTTCATTGCTGCAGCAGTGGCCCTTGCCCTACTTGTCTCACTGGAGCAGATTCTGACATGTTGGCCATTTCCCCCTTTCCAGGTGGCTATCTTTTACCTCCCATGTCACTCCATCTCTTGGTTTCCCTCTTATCCTGCCGGTCTCAGCTCACTCCCCTTCTTTTCACCTGCTGGAAATGTCATTGCTTGCTTCTCACATCTTTGGGCTGTGTCCAGGGGCCTCCCTGACTTACTCTGAGCATTCATATGCTCTACTTTATTGTCTACAGTCACCACCAGTACATGGGTCTTCCCTTTCTAGACCTCCAGCTCAGGTCTCCTTTCTAGACTTCAGGCCTCTTAGACCTGGCTGTTCAGTCTTCATCTTCTTCCAGCAATGGGAAGCCATGGACATCACTATCTGCCACACCTGTGTCTGCTGTAGCATGCCCATGTCTACGAGTGGAGTCACTGTTCATCCACTTGCTGAAGCCAAACACCACTCATCTCTCTCTCTGCCCAAACCAGAGGGGTTTCTCTCTCTCCTTCTCCACTCGGATCTGATTTAATCCTAGTTCTACAGATTTTCTCTCTTCCACATCTTTTGACTCCCATGTCCTCCATCTCCACTGATGCCATGGGATTTCAGATCCTCGTGTTGCCTACCTAGGTTACTGACCAGTCCCCCTGATGGTCTTACTGCCTCCTACTGTTAGAGTTAGATATGAAATGCCCCCTAAAGAGCTCACTTATTAATGTTGGGGGCTCATGTAATTGAGTCATGAGGGTCGTAATCCCAGCAGTGGATAAATCCATTGTAATAGATTTATCTGAGGTGTGGCGTGGTCTTGTAGGGTATGGCTAGAGGGGTGGATCCCTGGGGGTGCAGCTTTGGAGACTGTATGTGGCTCCTCCTCCCCCTGCTTGCTCTCTCGTGCTTCCAGCCTCCATGGTTCAAGGAACACAGCCCATGTGCTCTCCCTCTCTCTACCTCCTGCTGCCAGGCCCTGAGATCCAAGGTCCTCAGCTTCATGTGAACTGAACCTGAAACTGTGAGAAAATAAATCTTCTTTCCTCTAAGTTACATGGTCAGGTCTTTAGATGATGGCTGTGAGAATACTGACCAGAACAGAAAATGCGAAGCAATATAGCACTTCCCAAGGAAGTGGGATTGCTGCTATATCTAAGTCTGACCATGTGGATTGTGACTCTTTGGAACTGATTTGTGAGAGGAAATTGGAAGGGCCAGAATGTGGCTAGGAAGGTGGATGGTAGAGACTGTGCTCAGGAGATTTTGGATGACAAAGAGGACTCTATAGGGAAATGGAGTGGAAGCCACATGTGTTACACTTTGGCAAAGAACTTATCTGCATTTTGCTCATGTCCTCAAACTTTGTGTGAGGCTGAACCTAAAGAAGATGGGTTAAATAAATGGGTGTGGGAAATATCAAAACAGCACCACAATCTCATTTGCCCTCAGAGGCCCTGTTGCCATAGGTCATTAAGGTTGATGGCTGGTGGTAGAGGACTTCTTTGCCAGGCTCAGTGTGTTGTGGGGCCAGAAGTTACTGCTTCTCTACTTTATCTTGGGGGACCTTTGGCCTTGCCGTTGGATTCCACTCCCCTGGAACTGCTCCTGGCAGAGCCCTGGATGAGTCTGCTTAAGGCCAGAGGTGACTGGTCAAGGAGTAGAGTGAGGCCTAAGTGCCCCAGCCCTCTCCAGGCTCCCAGAGTTTGGAAAGCCTGCCATCTACACTCTTCCTCCACATTTCCTTGCTGGGTGGCAGCTGCCTCCTTATTTGCTTGTATCACTCAACCGAGTGCATGTTTTGAGTTTCTGTCTTTCACTTACCCAATCTTGATTGAACACCTTTGTCCTAGAATTCAGCAGTGAGTATCCTTTGAGTCATTCCATTTGAGCCAGTGGAGAGGACCAGTGGGGATTACACCTCACCTGGGCTTTTGTCACCTGGTGGTGGTGTGTTCTGGCTCGGGATTGTGTTTCCCGCAGGAAGCTTCCATCGTGTTTATAGATGGGCACAGTCCAATTGCTAAGTCATTTGCCTTTTTACAAACCAAACTATAGGCTGAACCAAACCAAGATAGCAGAGAGAAAGAGAAATGAGGTGCTTGCTCTCACAGTGAAGTCTGCCTAGCATGGGAGGGTAACATATAAACAAAGAGATAAATAAGCATACAGTGGGGAAAAAAAAATCCAGAGAATGAAAAGGCTCCGCAAAAACTTGAAGCATATCTCTGGGTAACCACATTAGTTCAGACAGCCTAGGAAGACCTTTCTCAGGAGCAAGGAGGTTTAAGTAGAGCTCCACGTGATAAGGACGTTAGGCATGCGGTGGTTGGAAGAAAGAGACCGAGTATGATCTGGATGCATTCAAGGATCAAAAGAAAGGCCAGAATGGTCGAAGTACAGGGGGTCAGATGGGATGACCAGGAAAGGCGGCCAGGGGCCAGACAGCAGAGCTTCCTAAGCCACCCCCCTCCCCAACCTGTTCCCTTCCACATACCCAAGGCTAGCTCTTATTTATTGAATAAATACCTGTCGAATGGAAGAATCTCACCACACCTCTCCTACACAGTAAGTGGCCTGAAACAGAAGCTCTGTGTGACCCTCTAGTAACTACAAGCTCTATAGCCCGACTCTTGGTGGCTTTGTCATCTTCAGATAATGTTGGCATAACCTCTTCCTTGAGACCCAGCAAATTTCAGCTAGTTCCTGGAATTTGTCTCATTACTTATTCTCTGCAAGAAAATCTCTGAGCCGGGCTTGGTGGTGCATGCTTGTAATCCCTGCATTTGGGAGGCTGAGACCGGAGGATCTGGGTTCACAGCCAGCCTCAGCTACCTAGTGAGGCACTCCACAACTTAGTGAGACCCTGTTTCAAAATAAAGAATAAAAAAATAGAGCTGGGGGTATAGCTCAGAAGTAGAATGCCCCTGAGTTCAATCCCCAGTACCACAAAAAAGAAAAAAAAAAAAGAAAGAAAATCTCTGATATGAGATGAGATACATTGCCAGATGCATATCAGACCTTTGTCCCTCACCCTCTGAGTTTCCAAAGAGTAATACATGGATGTCTAATTTCTCAGGGGAATGTGGGGAACCTGTACAAGTGAGAAAGCTGTGGAGCAGCCTTCATGTCTCAATGCTTTGCAGGTAATTTGTAGATATTCTTGCAACTTGGCTCTAGTGCCATGTGGCTACAGAGGCCTACCATGGGCTTCATGCCCTAACACACAGACACACACACACACACACACACACACACACACACACACACACACACACACTTCTGAAGATCGGGCACAAGTGTACAGTAAACACATTGCAGCGTGTGCATGGACACAGCAGCCCGCCCCTGCTGTTGTTGTTTGTTTTCATTTGGCTTCTAACCCATTCCTGGCCCATTAAGCTAATCACCCAACAAATTCTGAACTGTCATCTCATTGTGAGGCTGGTCTGGGCCTGATGGAAAAAACCTCTTTTCACCCAACTTTCCTGGAACAAGTGCTCTGCAGCCCATTTGCAAATGTGTGCATCAATAAATCAAAAGTGACAGCAAGGACTTGGCTATTATGGGAGACAGGATGGCAGAGGAGGGGTCTACTCCTGGCACCCTCTATTTCCCAATGATCCCTGCCCCTCCCCCCCGCAATAAATGCAGCTTTGTCCGCTAAGGGATGAGTCACCTGCAACTTGGTAGATCCTTCTCTGTACCAGCAAATCTTTCACTCGTTTTCCCAAAGCCCTTGCATATGTTTTCCTCTGGGTCTAGTGGTCCTCCGCCGAGCCCAGTGAGGGACCTGGCTGTCCTTGATGTTTACCGTGACTTCCTCTTCAGTGGTCACTTACCCAAGCGGAGCACATGCATTCTTCAATTTTCTTCCTCATTAATCAGTCCCCAAATCCCTTTACCCTTGCTCCTCAGGTGAATCCACCAAATCCAAAGATTTCTGGAGCTAAAAATGCTTGGAGGAGTTTTGCCTTCCAGCTGAGCCACCAACGCATGTGGGATTCCTGTGCCTTCAGCTCACTCCATGGCCATATGGTTCTGCAAGTTCACTCCCGAGAGTGCTCTGCACCTCCATTTGCTACTCTGAATGTGCATTTTAGCCCCATCAGTGGATTTTCTAAAGGCATCACAAATTAAGATCTATCTTGACAATAAGCCAGTGTCAGTGTGGGTAATGGGCATTCTTGCACACATTGCTGAGAGTTGCAATTGACACAGCTGTTTTTGTTTTGCTTTTTGGTACTAGAGCACTTTTATTTCTGAGTTAAACACCCAGCCTTTTTAATTATTATTTTGAAACAAAGTCTCCCTAAATTGTTGAGAATGGCCTTGAACCTGCAATCCTCCTACCTCAGAACCCCAAGTATTAGAATTACAAGCATGAGCCACCATACTCGGTTAACAAAAGCTTTTAAAATAAAAGATACACAGACCCTTCACCCACTTAAGTTCAACTTCCTCAGATCAATAACTACATAGATAACATCACAGCATTGTTTAAAGTAGCAAAGAGACCGGGCGTGGTGCCACACCCTTGTAATCCCAGCATTTGGGAGGCTGAGACCAGAGGATCTGGGTTCGCGGCCAGCCTCAGCTACCTAGTGAGGCACTCCGCAACTTAGTGAGACCCTATTTCAAATAAAGAACAAAAAAATAGGGCTGGGGGTATAGCTCAGAGGTAGAATGCCCCTGAGTTCAATCCCCAGTACTGCAAAAAATAAAAATAAAAAAATAAAGTAGCAAAGAGTTAAAAATAGCTTAAATATCTGTTAGTTGGAGGTTATTGCACAAGTAAGTGAATTACATTTTGGTGAATTCAGGATGGAAGACTGAGTTGCAGCAAAACAAACACAGATCTGTGTGCACTGACAGAGACACCCTGCACGGACACAGACAGACATAGGTCTAACAAATATCATTAAACTCAAAAGGCAAATTGCAGGATAGTATAATGGTATGAGGCCACTTTTGTAAATTTTTGTTCTAGGTATTCACAGAGCGAAATCTGCAGGGATTCTCACAAATCTCAAAATGGTGCTTTTTTTTCTTCTGAAGCAGGTGACTTTCTTAAAAGGCACCTTTAAAAATTACTGGACTTTTCCTGGCATTCCACAGTAAGCCTGTATCACTCTGAAGTTTAGTAGACACAATAGCGGTTACATTATTTTTGCTGTGTCCTTGATCATGAAAGATGACTGCTTATGATGCTTGTGCTATTTCTCCCATTGTCCCCTCAGGCTGACTGACCCTAAAGTGTCTCAAACACTACTGGCCAATCCTAGAGTGTGTTGTCATCTCCCAAGACCAAAATGGCAGCCCCATCTTTTCAGGCTTTATTATTTTAGCACACAAGGGTTTCTCAAGGTGGCCTTCAAGGTTTTTTGTTTGTTTGTTTTTTGTTTTTTTGCAGTACTGGGGATTGGATTCAGGGACATTCTACCTCCGAGGTATACCCCCAGCCCTATTTTTTATTCTTTTATTTTGAAACCGAGTCTCACTAAGTTGTGGAGGGCCTCACTAGATAGCTGAGGCTGGCCTCGAACCCGAATCCTCTAGTCTCAACCTCCCAAATGCTGGGATTACAAGCGTGCGCCATCACGCCTGGCTGGCCTCCAAGTTTTAATGTTCACCTCTGGGTTCCTTTAACCAATTTTTTTTCTATTTATTATATTCAGACGCTTTATGGATTATTTTGTCTGAGTGGTCTTATTGTCTTTTTTGGTAAAGTTTGGATTATTTCCTAAGCATCTATATTTTTCCCCTTTTTATTCCTTTTCAGTGAAAGGAAATAAAACTATTTCCAACCCTACTTAGCATTGCTTGTCAGTAAGCCAGGCATGGTGGTGCACACCTATAATCCCAGGCTTAGGAGGCTAAGACAGGAGGATCACAAGTTCAAAGCTAGCCATAGCAACTTAGCAAGGCTCTCACCAACCTAATGAGACCCTATCTCCAAATAAAAAATATAGTATGGCTGAAGTGCAGCTTGGAGGTAGATGCCCCTGTGTTCAATCCGCAGCACCACAAAAAGAAATAAACAAACAAACAAAAAAATGCTTTTCAGTGTTTATTTCACAGAAGTTTTTATTTTTGTTGTGCTTTTATTAGTGCATGGGAATTATGCATCGTCGTGAGATTCAGAGTGATATATTCATAGACACACACTCCCTTTCCTCCCTCTCCGTACACGCTAGTGAGGTTGGTAGTGATACCTTCATGGGTGGACATAGCATTATTTGAACAGTCCCCTTTCTCAAGCCTCATCTTAAGGAGGGCCAGGGGGCTGGCCGTGACCTTCTGCCACAGCAGCATGTCCTCCTTACCTCATCTTCACTCCACTCCTTTTGCAGGAACTCTGCCATGCTGCATGTGTGATTATAAGAACGATTTTTTTTTTTTTGTGGTACTGGGGATTGAACTCAGGGGCATTCTACCTCTGAGCTATACCCCCAGCCCTATTTTTTATTCTTTATTTTGAAACAGGGTCTCACTAAGTTGCAGAGAGCCTAACTAGGTAGCTGAGACTGGCCAGGAACCCGGATCTCAGCCTCCCAAATGCTGGAATTACAAGCCTGTGTGCACCACCACGCCTGGCTATAAGAACGACTTTTGGTGAGCCTTTTTTATACCTATGCTTTATACCTACTTTTTATACCTAGGTGGTGATTTATTTAGAAAATGTGTTTAAAAATATCACCTAGCACTCCTACAATTGTATTCCTCATTTCTTTTAATTTTTACACAAGCTTGGTCATAAACTTGTATTGTGCAGAAAATTATAAGATTCAGGTAAGCAATAGAATTCATCCATATTTTCCCTTCGGGTATAATGAGTTTTAATAACTGGGCTTAAAGATGTCTGGATAATTTCTGTGTATATAAAATCTCCATTTTCCTAAAAATGGATTCATATTTAATAAGTTGTTTTGTGATTGGGTTGACAAAGCAGCATATTTCCCTGTAATTAAAGATGGGTCATAATAATAGTAAGCGTTAAGCTGGGCGTGGTGGCGCACACTTGTAATCCCAGCATTTGGGAGGCTGAGACAGGAGGATCCAGGTTCGCGGCCAGCCTCAGCTGCTTAGTGAGGCCTTCTGCAACTTAGTGAGACCCTGTTTCAAAATAAAGAATAAAAAAAATAGGGCTGGGGCTGTAGCTCGGAAGTAGAATGCCCCAGGTTCCATCCCCAATACCGCAAAATAAATAAATAAATAATAATAATAATAGCAAGTGTTGAGTTTACTGTACTCCAGAAACTAGACTGAGTACTTGATTTTACTTTTGTTCTCACAATTTATCTTATGTCCACCCTTCATGTACTTTTTCATTGCATTCTTTATTGAGTAGTGTCTCTTTATAGGTCTCTCCCTCTCTCTCTCTCTCTCTCTCTCTCTCTCTCTCTCTCTCTCTCTCTCTCTCTCCTCTTTGAGCTTTCTCCTGCACCTGGCTATGACGACAAGAAGCATATTTGTTGTTTTCTCTTTACAGACCAAACATCTTACACATATTAACCCATCCAGTCCTCACAATGCTGTATGTTGGGTGGTATTACTTCCCCCACCTTATAGATTAAAAAGCTGAGACACAGAACAATTAGACAACTTGCTTGAGGACACACAGCTAGGAAGTGGCAAAGCTGGGATTCGAACCTAGACAGTTTCCCTCCAGAGGTTTTGCTCTTGACCATGAAGCCATGGCTCAAAATATCACTTTTGTGGAAAAGTACATGATAGTTATTTAACCATCTCTTCTTGCTGTGCTTTTAGATACACTCTTATGCACAGAGCAGCAATAAACATCTTATTCTCATATATATGAAGATATGTATATATCTTGTTCATATATATCAAGATATATATATCTTGTACATATATATTGTATACACACACATATATATCTTGCTCATATATATCAAGATATATATACGTATATATATCTTGTACATATATATTTTACACACACACATATATATATCTTGTTCATATATATGAAAATATGTATATATATTGTCCATATATATCAAGATATATATATCTTGTACATATATATATATTTTACACACACACATATATATATCTTGTTCATATATATGAAGATATGTATATATCTTGTTCATATATATGAAGATATATGTATATCTTGTACATATATATATTTTACACACACACACACATATATATATATATCTTTTTCAAGCTATATCTATCTTTTACACATATGCACTCAATGCCTTAGGCCAGATTCCCATAAATAGAATTGCTGAATTAAAGGTTAACATGTACTTTAAAAGGTTAGGTGTTCGTACTGGGGATGGAACCCAGGGGCACTTGACTGCTGAGCTATACCCCCAGCCCTATTTTTTATTCTTTATTTTTGAAACAGGATCTCACTCAGTTGCAGAGAGCCTCACTAAGTAGCTGAGGCTGGCCGCAAACCCAGATCCTCTTGTCTCAGCCTCCCAAGTACTAGGATTACAAGCGTGCGCCATCACACCCAGCTACTCAGTGCTTTTAAGTAATATATATTTTCTAAGCCTCTCTGATCCTTAGAATTCTTACGCCTTTCTAAAAACATATTACTGTCTTCTGAGTTCAATGGCAGATTATTTTTAACTTGGAGCTTCTTTTACTACCTTCTCTTCCTTCTGCATTGTGCCCATTTCTCTAACGTGTTTAACAAAATCATACCTTTTGAAAAAGACTTTATTACCTGGGGGGATGTGCGTAGATTGAATCCTATCCTACGACTTGACTTCACGGCAATTTTTCATACCACGAAATTTCTTTCTTTTCTTCATTTTCTTTTTTTTCCCAAGCCTCCCAAGACTTGAAGTAATAAATCTGTAATATGATAATTTTGTTTTCGTGATTTCAATATATGTAAATTAAGGGGGCCTCCTGGCAGGGATAAATGATGGGTCCAGTGTCTGGAAGACACCTCCCCGGCTCTGCTTCTCCTCCTGAATCCTTTTCCTCATTTGCCAAATGACAAACATGAACTACATGACCTTGAAGATCTGTTCCAGGGGTCAGGCCCCCAAGACAGAAGTGGGTCACTGCAAAGCAGGGCAAATACTGTGTGTATTGGTACCGCCGTGCTAAGGACAACCAAAGGTCTGTTTCGACATATTAAAAATACTTTGTGCTCTGTTGCTTGACCAAGGCCTCCTAACTGTGCTCTAGTGGTTTGTGAAACGTGTCTCCAAGGCCAAGGTAATTATAGTTGTTCCACTGAAGCATGACAAATGGCCTCTCAATTTGAATTCTTTTATGGCAAAGAAAAACCTTCCATGACAACAGCAGTGGAACTTAATTACAGGCTTCAGATCTGGGGGCAGGAGTGGAGCGAGTCACTGGCTTCAGTAGAGAGGGAAGACAGGAGCGCAGGCCACCAGGAAGGGCAGCCGCTCGGTGGGGCTTCATTCAGAGCCTGCTGTGTGCGGGCCGGCCATCGTCCCAGGGACGTCGTCTACACTGTCTCATCAATTCCCACAGCGCCCCAAAGAGCGAGTTGGGAGGTTGTTTCCTGTTATTCATGTCTCGCAAAGATGAAGATTGAGAGACTCTTAAAAGCATCTAAGCAGGCGGCTTGAAGTTACTCGAGAGTTGTCAGAGGTGGGATTTGCAGCCTGAGAGCTTATTCATTTATATCATGTGTTCTTGTGTTCGCTCTGGGGGTGCCTGTGGAATGCCAGGCACCCATCTAGGGGCTGATGAGGCAGAAGCAAACGAGGCAAAATCCCTGCTTTTATAGAGTTTGACAAATAGTGGGGTGAAACCAGTCACGGCAAACCAACAAATCAATAAATAATTTCAGATGGTAATAAAGGCCGTGAAGAAAAATAAGCTGTGTATTTGGAGGGAGGGGTAGGGGGAAGGCCACTTTACAGGAGGTTGGAAGGGAAAGCTCCCGGGAGGTATATTTGAGCTGAGCTTTAGCAAGAGAGCCATGCCAATATCTATTGGAGAGCATTTGACATGGAGAGACCACAACAGCGAAAGCTGGGGACCTCGAAGAGCTTGGCTTGTTTAGGAACCGAGAGAAAGCCAGCTTGGCCGGCTGCTTGAGAAATGGGGAAAGAGGGGAGTTTGCAGTGGAGGTGGAGAGGTGGGCAGGCTCCGGATGACCCAGGGCCCCAGAAGCCACAGGGAGGTACTTGAATTTTACCCCACTGCAGAGAGGAGGTATTGTGGGATTTTCTGCAGGGCAGTGTTATGATCTCCAGTTTCTGTTGGCGGGGTTCTGCATCCCGGTGTTATATTGCTAACAGGGAGCAACTAGACAGGAGAATTGTTTACAGGAATGGCAGGGAGGCCCACAGGAAAGGTAAGTTAGGGGCTGGTGTTTCAGGCAGAATGAAATCCTAGGTCTTGCTCAGAACAGCAAGCTGAAATGGAGAGTAAGAAGTCATCTCATTTAAACTTCTGACTTTAGGAAACAAAACAAAACCTTAGCAGATTCAAGATGAGCATCTGGACTCTATTCAAAGACCTGTGTAAAGAGAGCTAATTCCTCTGTCTCGGAACCTCCCCCTCAATTTGTAGAAAGTGGTGCTTGGATTCTAAACACAGTCTTGACTCTTCTAAGTCTGGGCTTGTACTTGACTCATAGAATAAATCTCATCTGAAATAACAAACTATTACAGTTTGGGGTAGGTGGATTTACATTTTTATGCAAAAGTGTGTGTGTGTGTGTGTGTGTGTGTGTGTGTGTGTGTGTGTGTGTGTGTTGATCATTATTTGAAAAATAATTTTTTTTTTTGCGGTACTGGGAATTGAACTCAGGGGCATTCTACCTCCGAGCTATACCCCCAGCCCTATTTTTTATTCTTTATTTTGAAACAGGGTCTCACTAAATTGCAGAATGCCTCACTAGGTAGCTGAGGCTGGCCGCAAACCCAGATCCTCCAGTCTCAGCCTCTCGAATGCTGGGATTACAAGCGTGCGCCACCACGCCCGGCTTGAAAAATAATTTTACATCTGTAAAAAAAAAAAATTTTGAAGAATGTCCTCTACATTTTACTATATAGGGCCTGACTTTCCTGGTGAGATGACATGGAATGGATGGTTTGAGACTTTTACTGTAAATTTACCATGTTGGTTTATTTTATTTAAATGATTTTTCCAAACAAGATCATTATTATTAGATACTATTATTATTCTCTTATTTTGACGAAAGCATTAAGAGTGAAGGCCCTTCAGCAAACTCAGTCTGCTTGACAATATAAGCCATTAGCAGTGCAGTGTGTGTGTGTGTGTGTGTGTGTGTGTGTGTGTGTGTGTGGGTGGGTGTGTGTGTGTGTGTGTGGCTAACCATCCAATCACATGTGGATTTCTAGCAGCAGACTCATTTATGCAAAATGACCTTTGCAGGCATTTACTTGAGTACTGATACTACAAAATAATTTAACTTAAGCTACACAAGTAATTGAGAAGGATTTGGGGGAAGTTACCACCTTTGGGTTTTGGGTTTTCTTTCTTCTTTCTTCCTTTCTTTTGTGTTTTTTAAATAAATAGCATATTTGTTTCTCAGGAAGAAAAAACATTCTCAAACCATCTGCCTGCATGAGGTTAGGAACAAATTCAAACAGTCCAGGAGCCAAGGACGGGACAGTATAGGGACAGGCTGAGGTTGCCCTGGGGGAAAAGGATGACAAGAGGTCACTGGGTTAGAGAACCTTCCACCCCCCCCCCCCAACTCTACATTCTATGACTAGGGGAAGGAATTTCCTCCCTTGGCCCCAAGGCTGCAGTGTATTTTATGCAGGTTTTATAGCCCAGAGCTGGAGGACTAACAACCGAATCAGAATAACAAGCTCAGCTGTGACTCAGGGACTGAACACCGCAGATTTTCCTCCATTGTCTGTTTTCTGGATTGATGAAATACCAATCTCGCCCTCCACTTTGCTGTAACTCTCTCGCTATGACACTTCTGATCCCCGAGTGGTTTCTGGAGATCCTAAACTCCATGTTGCAGTTAATGCGAAGAGATAACGCAATTCCAACCAAACCCTGTCCTCCCCTGGACGCCCTAGCATTTGAGGGGTGCAGTGTTTTGGGTGGCGCGACCTCCCACATTTAACACCCCATCTATATCTGCTACTTTGTGTCTCGCCCCCCTAACCTTAACAAGTGGGCTGAAGGTCTGATTGGAAACTGTGAGGTAAATTAATTGTATGTTTATTATGCCAAGTTGACTAAATGCCCTTTGAAAGGATGACTACAGGGTACAATCAAGTTAATTGCTTTAAAAATCTCTTTTTGATGTACTGGGCTCTATGAAACTTGTCAGGCAGTGGATTCTGTCTCAGGACGTGATCTGCAGAGGGCAGTGTTGGGTCCGCGGGTTTCTGTGCAGGTGCCCTCCCTCACTGGGTGACAACTGTCCCCTCCCCTAAGTGAGTCCCCCTGGTCCTGGGAGGCGCGTGCAACCGACAGTCTGATGTGTGGGCTGACGGAGTGCTTTCTTTCTTTTTATTCTAGATGCTGAAGAGTATCAGCCTCCGATATGGAAATCATACTGTGAGTACCCAAGATGCAAACCTCTTCAGAAGTCCTTAGCTGATCTGCCTT
The DNA here is from genome assembly GCA_004027655.1 of Graphiurus murinus. Lineage (NCBI taxonomy): Eukaryota > Metazoa > Chordata > Mammalia > Rodentia > Gliridae > Graphiurus > Graphiurus murinus. The sequence goes on from PVLC010018606.1 coordinate 23,879, forward strand.
CCAGGACACTGTTGGGTGCGGTAGCGTGCACACACAGTCTCACTCGACAGCAACGAACCCCAGAGCTGCCTTTTCTCACGCAGAGGAGATGCACATCCTAGAGAATTAACGCAACGTCTCTCCCCTGACCGAGGCCTCCGACCACCGGAGCCTGTGCCCCACTTCTGGATGCTCTGAGGACGGAGATGTACCTCTGACCTTCCATTTGGGGCTTTTGGTTTGTTTTTTTGCAGTTGGTTGGCACAGACGAATGCGTTGACTTTCATGAATTATGCTCTTGGCCAGTCACCTCCAGGCTGCAGTATCACATGGCATTAACCACAGAGACATTCACAGATAGCAAAGAATAATGTTTGGTCACTAAGGGTGACTCCTTAGAACAGAGATCATGTCGTGGCCCGGTCAGCTCCCCTCAATGAAGGCGAACGAGGGCCACTACCTCAAGCTTGTTTTTTCTCTCCTTGGTATCAGATGGCTGACTCAGGAATTCTCCGCAGAGAAGGGAGAACTGGGTAGGGTAGAAACCCCTGGGCCGAGGGCCAGAGGTGGCAGTAATAAAGACAGTCACCACTGTCGTTATTCTTGTTGCTCTGATCAGTGAGAACCTGCCTCCTGCCAGCTCCAGTGCTGAATGCCTGATCTCAGATCCTTGCCACAGCCCTGACACACAGGGTACTAGCATGACACCTCCACCCCCTGTGTAAGAACCACAGCTCAGCCAGGCTAAGTAGTTGGGCAAAGGTGTCACAAAAAGCAGTGGGGTGGACTCAGATGTCACCTTGACTTACATCAAGAATCCAAGACTTTTTTTCTATCTATTGAAATAATGTATGTGCATATATCCATAAATATGGATACATACATATATGCATCCATCCTGTATATAAGTATTGATATACACATGTATGCATATGCATTATAAATACATGTATGCATCCATTATACACACACACACATACACATACACACACACACACACACACACACACACACACACACACATCGATAGACAGATAGCCTTGTGTTTCATAATGACACTTTGGTTAGCAATAGATCACACAACCGCATACATGACAGAATACACCATATAGCCTAGGTTTGAAGTTACCCCCATCATTTAGTGATCATGATGGTATTTTTATTATATATCCATATACAATGGGCATATACACACATATACATATAGGTACATGTTTGTTACAAAAGCAACGTTAAAAACAAACATTGGAGAAATGCATAAAGCTGAGAGTAAAAATTCCCCATAATCCACAAAGCAGCCCCCATCTTATATTCCACTCCCCCCTTCGGCTTCCCAATGGATTACCTCTGTCAATTTCGTAAGGCCTATCCTTTCCAATGTTCCAAAACACAGAACACTTAATCTTTAGGCATTTTTGTTGGTGGTATTTTGTTTTTTTCCAAATGGCTTGATGCTGTACTTGGTGTTCTTCAACTTGCTTGTTTCACTGCTCAAATATCTTGTTTGTACCCTGCCATGTTGGCATGGACAGAGGCACATTGTTTTTTATCACAGGAGTCTGTTCTTCCATCTGTGAAATGAAGGGGCTGTGCAGGTCTCCAAGGGCCCTTCCAATCTAGTGCCCTGCATTCCCATCTTCAGTGCTAATGACTTAGTAATTGGATGTTTTTGTTTGTTTGTTTCCTAATGGAGTGTGAAGTACTCTGACAGTAAATCAACAAAATATCTGTAGTGTGAGGTGCTGGGTGTTCCATGACTTACTGGGCCCTGCATTCAGCCTTGCATATATTAACTGCCCTATAAATATTTGTTGAGCAAATGTCACCGCAGAGAGCTTTACTGAAGCACAAAGATGGCAGTGATTCAAATTCACCTCATCTTTTTCTAAGTGACCTTGGGCCCCACAACTTCTCTCTTAAGAGCACTTTTATGTCCTAAAGAAGCTAGAAAGAACATTGCTAATTACATGTCCACAATATCAATTTTACCCTAGTGCATTGGGCTTAAATTTGATTTTTGGATCTAAGATCTGTTTTTTAAATTTGCTTTAGAATCATAAAACTTTATTAGCAAGACAGATGGTTTAGGCCATTTGATATGAACCTAATGGCATATGTAAAGTTTCTTTTTATTAAACCCAACTAATGGTCATTCAGGCTCTATTTGAAGGTCCCTGGTGACGTGGAGACTGTGTCAGCCACACCCCAAAAACATGTTGGTCAAAGGCTTGATAGAATATCACTGAGAAAGAACTCTCCTTTTTGCCTTGGATTCATAAAGCCTTTGAGTAGGGGCTTGGGGACACTTTAAAAATCATCTTATAATATTGTCACCAGGTTCACAGTACTCTTATCTTCTTCCAAAGATGATCATTTATTTAATCATTCAGCAAACACTTTCTGAATGTCAGAGCATAAGTATTAGGAGTCAACAATAAATGAAATGTTGTCCGTGCTTTCCCCCAATTTACAGTCTAACTTGAGACACAGATGGAAACTAAGAAAAAATGCAAATGGATTCTAGTAACCAAATACTACTCCTGTACCTCCTGGGACTAGAGAAGACTTTATAGAAGACATTAAATTTGTATGCAGGTCCTGAAAGATAACTGAGAAAAGGAATCTGAGGGCCTTGCAGGCCAAATATGCTAGAACTGTAGCATTTTCCTAAAAATCCAACAAAGCTATCAGAATATTAAGTTTGTTTTATTTGAATTAACTAGTTGTAAACTCATTCTGAACCTTATGTCAATCACCAAGCCCTTCTCTTTGAAATGCTCACAAGTCCTCCTTTGAGAGATTGATTTTAGATACTGGTGCAAAAATCATTAACATATCAGTTATGGATTCCATATTTTTAACTCTAGCAAATAGTTGGTACTATCAAATCTTACATATAGTTTACTGGGTGCAGTACATGTCCGTCATTATATGAGACTTGGTTTAAAAGCAATGATTAAAGAAGTATATAGTTTCTCTCTCTCTCTCTCTCTCTCTCTCTCTCTCTCTCTCTCTCTCTCTCTGTTTTTCTTTTGGTACTGGGGATTGAACCTAGGGGCATTCTACCTCTGAACTACAACCCCAGCCTTTTTTATTATTTTTATTCTGCAACAGGGTCTCACTAAATTGCTGAGGGCCTTGCTAAGTTTCTGAGGCTGGCTGTGAACCTGTGATCCTCCTGTCTTAGCCTCCCAAGAACTGGAATTATAGGCGTGCGCCACCATGCCCGGCTGTCTTTGCTCTCTTTGACTATTGTTGACTATAACTTTGTTGTTAGATATTTATTGTGAAGCGTTAGTCCCAATTATGATGTTATTCCTAATAGAAAAATGTCTACTTCTCACGATGGACTTTAAAAGGCTGTTTTTAAATTTTAATGTCAATTGCAATGCTCTGGGCTGCACGTAACAGAATATCCCACTCAATCACATTAATTGACTTAAGCAAAAAAGCCCAGAGGCACTGGCTGCAGAAATGACTTGCTCCAGCAACTCAAATAACATTACCACAGCCCTGTGAATGTCTTTTTCTTTCTTGGTTCCATTTTCACATGGAACCAATGCTTGGCTACATTCATAGCACATTCTTCCCTTGTGATCCCCAGATAGCTACCAATAACCCCAGGGATCTTGCCTCCTTATTTAAGAGCAGGTGGCAGAGACACAGACACTTTAAGCAAAGTCTCAGAATTAGATTTCAGCTCTGATTGACCTGACTTACCAACTCCTGATTCCATCACCATGGACAGGGAGAGTTGAGAGATGCTAACTTTCCGAAAATGATCAGAACCCACCACTTGAACTTGGGAAAGGATCAGTGCTATAACCTGCATGATTGAAAAACTTGGAGTGACATTGGAAGGGAGAGGTTGGAATAGATTCTTGAGAGGTAACCACAGATGTCAGATTTAGAAACTTAGAATAGTAAGGGACTTTAGAAATCTGCTTTCCCAAATTATAAACTATATGTAGTGTTCATTGACATATTTGTTCACTTGACAAATGCATGTTAAGTCTCTGCATTAAGCCAGACACGGGGGCCACAAGGATGCAGAAGACCAGGTCTTGACTCAAGGAGCCATGGGGTCACACGATGGCCCTAAATTCCTGCCCCCTCCCCCCGTTCTTCTCTTTTTCTTAGAAGTGAACACATCATATACTGAGCTACCTCTATAGAATAATCCACAAGTATCCTATATCACCAGCTAATCCTCAGCTCTCAAGGCCAAACCCCAAAACACTGACACAGCCACTGAACCAGGGTTGGTCTCAGTAGTCTAAAAGAGAGACTACTTTCAAGTTCACTCAAAAATATTAATGAAGCCATATTCGAAACTTTAGGCCAGAACTCTGTGAACTGCATGACCCCAACAGACAGGTTTAAAAAAGCCAGCCACTGCAGGTATACTCTGAAAGATTTTCATTTTAAGAGGCCAAATGCCAATTAGGCAGCAGGTGCAGTGCTGACAGCTCTCCCTGGAGTCTTCCCCCAGGCAGCAGGTGAAGCAGTAACTTCTGCCTGTTTTTCTAAAGAGAAGTTCAGAACCTCCCAACCCTGATCTGCTGACTCCCTGCTTCAGAATCACCTAGGGGATATTTAGAATAATCATTTGTTGGCCCTATCCCAGATACCCGAATTGGAAAAATGGGGATCCACAATTTTTCCAAACCCACGGCTTTTTCTTCTGCATGGGTATGCCTGGGATCCCCCTGATTTGAGGCACTGTAAGTTTTCCCCTGGGGATTGTCACAGTGAAGAAGTAAATCCCCATTGAAATGACATCTGCTAGCAAGGGCAGGCCTTCCCCTAGCAGCGCAGAATAGAGTTGGACCAAGGAAGCCATGGAGAGCACCTCCAATTTCCTGTTCAGACCCATAAGTGGTTTCCGCAAAAACTGGGAAGATCCAGACAGTAGGCAAGGTGGTATTGGCTCAGTGTCATGACCATGACAGACATGGCGGCTGGATCTGTGTGTGCTCTTAGAAAGAAGTGGACCATCCCCAAGGGACCCACTTGTGGCTGATGGGCCAAGTTTCAGCACCACTGGGCTTTCACACATCACCCACAGGAGTAAGTTGATTCTGTCCCGAGAGAAGGCCGAGTCAAGTTTGATTACTGAAGAAGAGGTAGAATGTTTGGGTTTCTCCATCAGCTTTAGATTTCTGGGGGAGCGGGGGATCCCCTTCTCCACCTCCACATTTCCCAGTGACCAGCGCCACTGCCAAACAGCTCACTCCAGCTCCAAGAATTCTCTCCTGCGCCGCAGAGCGCCTGGGGCTGGGGAGTGCCTAGGACATATTTGGGACATTGCTGTTGAAGCAAATTCCATCATGTCATAGGTGGACGTGAACCACCTAAAAAGTGACATTCATTATTGCTTGTTGCTTGTGAAATGAGTTTGTTGCACGAAGCAAATTCACGAAGTGACATTTTCGGATTATGTGACATGTTGCAGCTATATTAAATGTGCCTTGGAGATTTTTTTTTCCTACAGATATTGATTCTGTGATAGCTAACCCTGAAAATGATGGACAGGCTCTCATTTGAAGCTAAGATAGGAAATCGGGTTCTGTTTTTTATTTGGCTTCCAGGGCAATTGGTTGCCACCTCATTATCTAGGCAGACACATAACCCAGGTGGTAAATGGGCTTCTCTGCCCATTTGCCAACTTCTGTTGCTTGGGCCTGAATGGAGCAGGTCTTGTGGATTCTCAGACCTTCTGATTGAGAAATAAGTGATCCACTCATAATGTCTGCTGCTGAGGGACCCGAAAGGAGAAGCCACATCCCTGGCTTAAGAGGGTGCAGAGGGTCCCCACCTTCCATGTCACCCTGTCTGAAAGTGTGCATGGTGAACTACTGCTTTTCTCCTCCCTGAAGATCACAGGGTCCCTAGAGGACATAGCTATGGCATTAGGCTGTCGATATGGGAAAGGAACTGTCCAGAAATGGCCCAACTTCCTTCGTTTCTGTGAATGGCATCTCCATTTCTCCATCACTTGGAGTCCTTCTCTCCTTTGAATTTGTGGCCAAGTTCTTTAACCCTCCTGTGCAACCAACTCACCTTCTCAGCTGCATCTCCACTCCTGGTGTCTTGACTCCCACCGGGCTTTGAATCTTGATTTTGTCTACGACCTTACCACCTTGAACACTCCCAATCTCGTCCTAGCATCTGGGAGACCGAGAGCGTCTTCAAAGCGTCTTTATCAGAGACAAAGTAAGTTATCATGGAGTCTTCGTGGGCAGAGTTCAATGAGAGGATGCTCACAAGGTGTCCGGCACACAGGAGGCACCCAAATATGGCAGCTTCTAGTCTTCTGAATGGCCCTATCCTATTCTTTTTTTTTTTTTTTTTGGCGGTACTGGAGATTGAACTCAGGGGCATTCTACCTCTGAGCTACACCCCCAATCCTATTTTTTATTCTTTATTTTGAAACCCGGTCTCACTAAGTTGCAGAGTGCCTTACTAGGTAGCTGGTTAGCTGCGAACCCGGATCCTCTGGTCTCAGCCTCCCAAATGCTGGGATTACAAGCGTGTGCCACCACGCCAGGCCCTATCCTATTCTTTTAAGTGGACTAGTCACATTGCCTTCCTGCTAAGGCACTGCCTCCTCATTGCAGACAAAAGGGCACCGTGCCCTTGAGCAAGGCCTCATGGCCCAGCTCCGCATGGCTGTCTTGCACCTGCACACCTGGGCATGGCTGCCACACTGCCCCCTGAGCAATCTGCGCATTGTTTTCTTTCCTGCTGCTGCTCTTCCTCCCCCCTGGGATCCCTCCTCTCCTCTACCTGCAAAAACCTTTCTAGTCTCTCAAGGAGAACCCATGCCTCTCCCCCTGGGAAGCCATCCTGGCCACCTGAGTGAATGGAATGGCTTCCTCCTGCCCTCCTCATTAAAGTTCTCCTTGAGTTTGTTTCTCCAAGCACATCTCCCGCACCGGACCAGTCCCTGGAAGGCACAGATTGCATTGGAACCCGTGGCTCATTAGATATAGCGCATCTCTTTTGCAAATATGCAGTAAACATCTACGCTGTGTCCAGCACTGGGGAGGCTACAGTGGACAGAGCAGAGGCCATGCCCTCATAGAGTTTCACTGGACTCCAGGGAGGGAAGCTACAGAAGAAATAAAGAAGTGAAATATTTATCTTTCATTTATTAATGGCATTAGTAGTCCTAAGCACTATGAAGAAACATAACACAGTCTGAGGTGCAGAGGGATGGGCTGGAGTAGAAAGGCAGAGAAGGTTTGCTTCCCTGAGAGTTGAGATTTAAGTGGCCACACCTGGATGTCCTGAGGAAGAGCAATGGAAGTGAAGAGCTGGCAAGTGCAAAGAGCCTGGGGCTGAGGAACCTTAAACCAGGCCTTAGGATTCAAAAGGTTACATTTCAGCTGAATGCCCTGGGGCACAGATTTGCCCTCTCTGCATTCCTTTCCCCATCCGAAACAGCAGGATGATAATGATGCAAAGTTGCTTGTTCTGGGTTCTTGTGAAGACTCCATAAAGTATCCTTCTTGCCACATGGTAGGTGGGAAGTGTGCCATTCCCTTCTCTTCCGCCTGCCTCCTGGACCGACTGCGGTGTCTGGCATGGAGCAGAGGCTCACATGTTTGCAGATATGAATTGCAAAGGAGCATTTTGCTAAAAATACTTGGCTCTCATAACTGGTAGACTTCCTTTGCCTCCTCCATTAGAAACGGTGCTCACAAAGCCTTTCCAGCCTGCACTACATATAACACTGGATTCAAGAGACCCTAGAAAGCATGCCTATAATCCTCCAGTACTTGGGAGGCTGAGACAGGAAGATCGCAGGTTCAAGGACAGCCTCAGGAATTTAGTGAGACTCTGCAATCTATGAGACAGTTTTCGAAACAAAAAATAAAATAGCTTGGAGGTAGAACACCCCTGAGTTCAATCCCCAATGCTAAGAAGAAGAAGAAGAAGAAGAAGAAGAAGAGGAGG